>CAEGAD010012668.1:0-21555 GCA_903067055.1 Poeciliopsis paucimaculata
GGTCCGGTCACAAAAAAAATTTAAAAAATTTTTTTTTTTTACATAATTTTAAAAATTAAAAAAAAAAAAAAAAAAAAAAAAAAAAAAAAAAAAAAAAAAACATTTTTCATCTAGTAAACAACTTCAGGGCATCTCTAAGGGTCTCCTGTGTACAATAACCAAGTTGAAGTGCCTCATACCCAAAGGAAGTAATGAGTTTTAAACATTTTTCAGATTCTTCAGTGAAGACCAAGGTCAAGATTTTCCACTCAGCAACAGAAACCCTTAGAAAATACATACTTCCATATATATCCCAGCACTACTTCAAACCACTTTAAAGTTTCAAAAACACTACTGGCTGCTTTGGAGTTTCCTCCATAACTAAACAGAGTTGATGTTGCATGCAGCTGTCAGCCTTTAACTAAGCATTTCAAGATAATTTTGTTAGCAAGCTGTACAGATATTTATATTGCTGTGAACTAAAGGGCAAATGAACATCTCACAAGTCAATGGAAAATTTAATGATGATTTAATATATAAACAGGATAAAAAGATTTTGTTTGAGTGGGAAAGACCAGCCATTACACTGTAAGGAATGTTTGATACTCCGGCTCTGTAAACAGTGTCCCACACGATCGATCAGTTTCTTTCAGCTCAGGTTAAATTTAAACAAATGACTTTTAGCCCGTGGAACCTGCCCATTTTGTTTGCCCTTCTACCGTTTCCACCTTACTTCACTTGTGGTATTTAAATAGGTCATGCTGGATCTGTCCTGCCAAACAGATGGAGGATGTCACAAAATGTTTCCACTGTGCCTTTGGGGAAGTGATCTCTCTCTTACAAAAGACCAGGGTCACAGTGAACCGTGAAATAATGATTAGGCAAGGGGTGATGAAAGTTATACAGTTAAAACCACCTCTTGTCTATGTCCTAGATTGCACCTTTGTAAAAATATTCAAGCTTTTTTTCCCCTTCTATCGACATGTCAAATTGTAGCAGAGTGAAAGCAAAGCCAGCCGGGTGAGGCGAGTTGGGACGTTTTGTGTAATTTACCACAGATGTGCACATTTGCATGAACAACTTCCTCCTCCAGACAAAAATACGGCTGTAAAAGCCTCCTTTGTGCACTTCCAGTACCGAGTGTCCTTGTATAATTACCACACTATAGTAGTCCCATGATTCCAACATTACCTGTAAGTTCTGAAGCTGAATTACAAATGGATGAACTTATGAAATTTGTTAACCAAAAACCAGATAAGTCAAGATCCAGAAAGCTTTAATCCAGCATGTTTCAGAAAAGCATTTCTATGCTGAAGCCTCAATATTTTCCTATTAATCCGTTACCCAAAATAAAGTAAAACCTTTACATTTTCTCTGAATTCATCTTTATGGAAGCCAGCTTTAAACTTATGACCAAAACTGTCATCAGCATAATGGAAGAGTTGTGGACGTCTAGTAATCAGAATTGTAGACCTCATTTTCAAGTGAAAAGACACAACCGTTTCTAAAGTTGGATAAATTTGCTAGATGGATGCATATTTCATTGGCTTATTGTGGATTTATAAATATTTAAGAATCATTTGTAAATTCTTGTCCTGTTTTACAGCTTTTCCAGTCTTACATGCTGAAAGGAGTTTTACACTACAAACCACACATAAATCCTGGGTCAGGGACAACGTATGGTTCAGGGCTTTGTTCAGGGACACTTCTAAATGTAGTGGGGGAGAAGCTGGAGCAACTCAAATGGTAGATTACTGCTCTTCCTCCCGAGACACAAACACTGATCCATAGTCATTTCTAAAATTGTAATTTCATAATGCTGTTGACAATTATTTTCCAATTTCTCAGAAGCAATCATGATTAGATAAGAAAATAATTTTATTAGTGGAATTTAGCAGACCAAGTTATTTGCTCAATGTTTCTCTGCGCTATTTACTGATTCTGTTGAAGCTTCTTACACACACACGCCCACACACACACCACCAAGGTAAATAAGCAGAAACTGATCTTGTAATAGTTCTTAGAAATGTTGATGTATTACACAGTATTGTTGCATATACAACAAAGTGGAAGAAAAACAAAATGGGGACACCGTTTCCCTCTGTCAAGTCAGACGTCTTTAGAAATTTAAATAACTGTACAATTCCTTATTTCGGTCTAGTTTCATTTGCCAACTTTTAACTCTGGTGAAAAGTAATAAATCCCACTGTGCACAGATGCCCCCATTAACACAAACCATGAATCCGTTTAGTAAATCACAATACAAAAGGGAAACATTTCAAAGTCTTCCACTGCTTCACCAGTGATTAAATAATTTTGCATATATTCGAAGAAATCGACATTTCTGCTAACAGTAAGACTCATTACAAGATCAACAGTGCCTCCATGTGGATACAAGACAACATGAAAAACTCGGGTGGATTTTGTTTAGTGTGCTTTTATTTAGATTTTAATTAAGATAACACATACCCCACCATGTGGGCTTACATGTTAACATAAAGTGTTTCAGTATGTTGTTAAAATGTGCCATATTTGACAGCCTCTTAAATTTCTGATACATTTACATCACTGTCGGAAAAACGGTAGACAGCACACAGATGTGATAAACAGCAACATAGACGTCACAAAATCAAGTAATTAGATAGTTGTAACTCAATTCTTTAATTTATATATTAAATCTACATTTTTATAATTAGGTCAGCAGAAATACAGTTGAGCCAAATGGCATCTATAAGATAAAAATCAGCTAGCAAGAATCTAATATGGTTGTTTGTCCCAAAAACTAATAGATGATGACAAAAAGTAAATTTGTTATGGTTACACTATTTTCCACAGTTTATTCTTGTGTCTGGGGCACAGTGTGTTGCTCACATGTGGAAGGCAGTGTCTAAAACAAAAATCAGAAAATTAGGTTACATTTTCAAAATGACATTGCTCTACAGGATTATTTTTTTCCTTACAGAAAGACAATTAATCTCAAAGACCAAATATTTATGACCCTCCTGTTACACTTCTGTATAAAAGCTGTGAGGTATTTTATTTTCCTCATTTTGTGTGAATCAGTCAGGGTCAGTCAGTCTTGCAAAGTCCAGTACTCACACTTCAGTTGGAAATAGCAGTAGTCACAGTAGGGCTTCCTGTTTCGGATGCGAACTTGGACTCCAGTTTCTGTTCCTCCGATGTGTTGGTGGCAAGCCACACACTGATGGTGGAGAAGTGAGAAACGGATCAGAGTCAATTTAAGATTCCAGTTGATGTGTAATGTCTCAAATTCACTTCAAACTGTCCACCACCTTAGCAGAAAGCAGATTGTTGTTTCTGTATGAACCTTACAGAAATGCACGTTTGTCTGGGAACTCTCGGCAGCAGAAAGTGAAGTTATTTTACATCTACTGGCTAATGAACCACTGTCAACAAAATCCCATGCCAGTGAGAACCTTAACAATTGGCACCTAAGAGCGAAGCATGGCAAAGTAGTGTCACCCAATCAACTAATAAATGTGCTTAAAATAGAAACTGGAGCAGAAAGAGCACATCTCACTACTTATGGGAGAGCAGACAACAATCCAGATGCTTTAAAGATCAAAACTGAAACCTTCATGCAGGCAAAGCATGATTAAAACAGACTAAACGGGATTTCTTGCGACCTTATTGGAAAGAAAATGAATTAAAAAAATTAAAAAAAAAACCTTCCCAATGCAAGCACCAAAAACGGAAGCAGGAAGTGTTTCTGGTGACAATTATTTAAAGCGAATAAGGGCTTTATGACCACACCCTAACCAGGTCATGACCTCTCACCTGGAAACAGGTCAGGTGGAAACAGAGACTAAGAGCATCTATGACCATGGCTGCCCCACTACCCAGGGCACGCTCACACATACAGCAAGTCCTCCTGCCACTGATCATCCTGGGCCGCCACATGTTAACAGTGTAAGGCAACCATGTGGGAAGAAGATTGAGAAAAACTCTTGTGCACAAAAATAGTTGGAAAATACATCTACACGAATTGTGTACCTGGCATGATGAGAGGACTCCATGTTTGCATTTCTCTGAAATGATATTGATCCAGTGCTGTAGCGTGTGGAGGCATTCCTATTCTGATAATTGTAAACTGCAGCAGCTGAATTGGGGCGAGGGTAAGTAAATGTTGCAGCAGAATCTGGGGCCTGATGCAAAATATCCAGATTGTCGAGAGACTCATATCTGCGGGAGGTTGCAAAAAATAAAAAAAAAATTTAATAAAAAGACAGCCAATATGTGATATGTGCACATAGCCTATTTTTGAGTTACCTCTTCATGGATGTGTGAGCCTCAACTGGCTCCTTGTGAAAACTGCCGCTGCGCTGACGTATCCAGCTGTTGTCAGTCAGAAGCTGAGTCCTTTTCTTCATCTCCTCCAAAATCTGCAGTCTCTCTCGCTCAGCCTTTGACATAGTCAGAGCTCTTCCCTTCCTTGGATCAACTAAACGTATCCAAATTTTGGAATAAGCCAAGTGCATTATCAGAGGAAAATAATCATAATAATAAACTAACCTCTTGTTTGTTTGTATGGTCCAGATAGAGATGGAGTTGACATGGACATTGCCCTGTTAGAAAAATTAAAAAGTAATTTCTAAATTCAACTCCACTTTTTTGGTAGAAGTTTGATAGTTTTTCATTGTACTAAATCCTAAAAAAATATATACAATCAAATTAAGCCAAGCCAATTCTTTATTATAGCTTAAGGGAAAAAACCTGCAGCAAAAGTAATTAAAGTTAGATAAATTAAAGCAAATAGTAGGATGACGCCAGAGTACAATAATAAGTGGAAACAGAACTAAGCTTGTTCAGACCTGTGCGCATGGGACAGCTGAGCAAAACCATGGGAGCCCTCAGCCCTGATGTTCAGCATTAGGAACAAAAAAAGGCCCAGCCAAAGCACAATATGACCCCGCAGTAATCAGAGAGGAAAAAAAAAAAGCAAACATCTTAGGTCATGCAATGTGTGTAATTCATAAACTCTTGAGCCCACAAGAACCCTCGAAGGAAAGCTGGTTTACCAATCTTTTTCAGTATTCCTGTTATTCTGCACTCTGTGTGCATCATTGGGACGTTTTAGTTCTGCGTCTTTCTGATCTCTGTTGAGGTTCAGCTTCTCATCTTTTGTTTCCTTCGTCAGTCCATTCACACAAAGCTGTGAACTGACAAACTTCTCACAGCCACTCGCCTGCTCAGCTGTGTTCTCCTATAAACATAAAAATATATTTTGTAGATGAAGTGCATCAATAGATTTTGATTCTCTGTATTGTGTTTGGTCATAAAACCTTTGTGTTGCTTGAAAATTATGATCTCAAAAGCCACAAATTTTACGTCACATCTGTTCATTGGTTTAAAATAAGACTTATGTTTCAGATCTTTTTTGTTCAGTGTTAAAAAACATAAGGTGGTGAAACTTATGCTGTTCCCCACCTTATCCTTCCTCCCAAAAACTCCTATTCCAGCTTTTGGGAGGAAAAGATTGAAAAATAATAAAGACCCAAGTCACCTGTTATTCTAAACAAAATCAAAAATGATGAGCTTGGGTACCAGAGACGTAATATCTACCTCTAGTAGCACACCTACTGAAACAAGAATCTTATACCAGCATATGCCAACTTATAATATTGGAAGAAAGGGAAATTTATTTAAATAAGCTAATTTATAGGCATGCCAGGAAGCTTGGGACTAAATTCCATTTAGTGGAAATAGTTACTACTCTATATGACTTTGGGGGAAAGGGGAGGGGATGTCCCCATCAATCAAAAAGAAAAAAAAAAAATCATTTTAGATGAGAGAAAGTTTAATATTTTTGTTTCTTTTTAGTGCATAAAAATTATATTTATTGGATCTTGCAAAACAAAAACAAAAAAACCCTCTTAACTCAGAGTGATGGTATGGTATTTTTTTTATAAAAAAAACTTTGATTTTTATAAACAAAAATCTAATTACACCGCCTCAAGACAATACCTTCAGCATCCCCCCTTCTATTGCAGCCTGTTGTGCCCTTTGCCACTCTGCCTCCAGCCTCTCTTGATCTCGCTGGTATTGTTCCTAATGGATAAAAAACGCATGCAGTTTTTCTTCATCACTAAACTTGTGCTATCCTGACTGCATACCAGCATTTACCTGTAGGAGGCGTTCTTGCTCTTCCTGCCACTTCTCCTGACGCCTACGATCCTCCTCTCGGTCCCAAGACCAGCTGGATGAGGACGGGTTAAGGGAGGGCACCTGAATCTGGAATTGAACAAATTTATTGTTCTCTAATCACCTGGAATTTTACATAAACTAAGCATAAATCAAATCTGGCCATTCCAATAATAAATAAAAACACCAACTTGATGACGTTCAGTAACTTACATCAGATATTGCCGATTCTGAGCCTCCTGCGTGAGAGTATCAGAGATCAGCAGAAACACCACACATTTCTTTCAGATGGCAAAAGCAAGTGGAGCATTATATTCAGTAGATTGAACAGACACCACGCAAAGACTGGGGATACATTAAGGCTGCTGAATTTATATTTTACACTGCATACATTCCCTTTGCTGCTCCCTTAGGCTGCATCTAAGGCACACACTCAAAATGAAAACAGAACAGTTTTGCTTTGTGCTGCAGTGACTTCTGGAGGCCAAAACACAAACATGGATTCTAAAGTAAATAGAAGATTTTTTTTTTTTCTTCATGTACATCTTTACCAGGAGAAATGTGTGAAATGACTTGTTCCACGTTAACTGGACTCGAATCATAAATGCAAGGCTGCTTTTAAATCAGCACACTGATGTTTCCCCAGCCTAACATGGCACAGTGAAAACACTAAAATAGAAACTGTTCAAGCACAGAACAAAAAAACAACAAAAAATAAAGGCATTCATCTGTCATTCTGACAAATTGAAAAGCATTTGGTTTACTTGCTGATTCTCAACAAATGGTGGCTTTGCAGATTTTAGCATCCAGCAAGCTGCTCAAAACAAACATGAACTCCACACAGAGCAAACATTTACCACACAAGTAAACTGATGAGCTGATTCCTGCAAAGCCTGGGGAGAGAAGCCATTGCAGAAGAAATGTCGGGTAAAGCAACAACCACATAAGATGCCCACATGGTCAATTTACATAACCAGAATCTGGCCATAAAAAACATGGCACTTTTTCTCATTTAATGTGAAACAGTGAAATAAAGCTCACTACAGCATTTATCATGTAATACTCATTAGTAGGTTATTTTATATAACAAGGACAGGAGCAGTGGTACCAGCCCTATGGTCATTTGGTTGCATCAAGTGCAAAGACCTGAACAATTTTACTGCAATTTGCATACTTTTTTATATGTAAACATATTAAAGTTCTCCAAATCCAAACTTTAAAATTGTTTTGCAATGACTCAAAGATTTGAAAGCATATTTTGTAAAT
The DNA here is from genome assembly GCA_903067055.1 of Poeciliopsis paucimaculata. Lineage (NCBI taxonomy): Eukaryota > Metazoa > Chordata > Actinopteri > Cyprinodontiformes > Poeciliidae > Poeciliopsis > Poeciliopsis paucimaculata. The sequence continues at coordinate 7,408 of CAEGAD010012668.1, forward strand.
CTACCTTTAAGCCTGACATGTTAGTCCATGTAGACATTAATGTACACAAACAGCAGTTAAGTGTATGTTTTGTGCAGAAAGTTTAAAAGCTAAAGGAGCAAAGCAAAGGCCTTTGATACAAGAAGCCTTTAGTAATACTAATGTTACCTTTCTGTGTGAAAAATTCTGTCCTCTTTTTCTGATTTTCTGTAGTTATATTATTGTTTTCTATATGGAAAGAAAGAGTGAATTATATAGGGAACAATCTGTCTGCTTTTGAAGTAGTTTGTGTAGAAAATCTACCTTTACGTCTGACAGAGGCATTGCCAGAGAACAGTGCACCGATGGCCTTCTCTTGGGTTTCCTGTAGGGATAAAAAAAAAAAAAAATACAACCCGTTACAGCAAGTGAAAATAACAGGAAGGTTTAGAGTCTAAATTGTGAGAGATTTTTAGAACAAACTCACATCGTCTGTCTGCCCATTAAACTGGGATTCTTGTGTCATTTCTGTAGAGGCTGCATTGTTGGCATGGTGATCGGAGCGACCTATTAAAACAGGTGCTGCAGAAGTCAGGTTGAGGGTCAGCATGCTCTGTTTTGGCCGGTTGAGATTACTTCCTTTATTCATGCTCCAATCTTTAAAAAAAATAAAAATACACAACAACAAGTGGCCATAAAAACAAATCTCTTGGAAACAAATACAATACAGAAATCACAATTTCTTGTAGGACTCAAAATATTAATTACTACTGCTGACATATTTTACCCTTGATACCATAACGCCGAATGTCCATGGTTAGACTGCCGGTTTGCAGGGAGGACGCCATTTTATCCTTCCATTGACTGTAGGTCATGTAAGCAAGTGCAACACCGTCGACTGCCACAACTTCATCGTCCACACACAGCTGGCAGTGATCCCCTGGACTGCCTGCAGGATGAATGACATCAGGAAAATGAGCGAAAGAAAGAACAAAATACATGAGATTACTTTGTAATACCCATTAATAAATATTTTGATTATAAAGGGAAAAGGAAGCTAAATCAGCTTCCTAATTCTTCAAGATGACAAGTAGGAAGGAAAACCAAACTTCAAAGCAACAAGTAAGTGACACCTGCGTTGCATCTTAATTATTCATGGAGGAGCATTAAAATGAGGAGATGCGTTTTGAAGTTTTTTCACAGAAAAATGGCCACTGCATATCTGCTGAGGGAAGAGTTGGAACACATCAATTATCATCATCTGCCATTTTTAACATTTTGGAAAATAAATACAGAAAACTACCCTTTCAGCAATATTATATTTTGTCCCAAATTGATCCAGATATTTCCCAACATGTTGAAAACATTTTCTCAATCCTGAGATCTGACTAAAGGAATTATGTTGAGTTTGGTTTAAAAAAAAAAACAATTGTGCAATCAAGCTGAGTAGGAATTAAGGAATTCGGTAAGCTCAATATCCTGCCCCAAAAATCTAATCTGAAAATCATTTGACGCCAACTGTAATGCATTACTCTGGCAATAATTTAACAAGGCACAATAGATTTAAAACATCTTACCTGGTCGAATAGATTTTATTTTTACTCCTGTGGAGTCCCACTGAGTTTGGAAGCCAAAGTCTGGTACACTGTTCGGTTTAAGAGTCAAGCTCACTCTCATGTCACTGTGATCAACCTACAAACACACATACACACACGTACGTAGATAAAGGCGACACCCTGTGATCCAGTGTCCTGCGCTTCCAGGTAGAAATAAGAAACCTGCTACACAAGTGTAGTAATTGATAGCCTGAACACCAAATTTGTTTTCAGTACCGCCCCCCCCCCCCCGTACTTCAGCACCATGTCTATAAATTAGACTTTTGCTAAAATTGTATTACAAAGAAATGTTTGCTAAGCCAACATTTACTCTAATGACGAAGGACAATATATATAGATATATATATATATATGCAAAAAAAAAAAAAAAAAAAAAAAAAAGCCAACCAATAGCGTTGAAAGACATTGATCTGAACAAATTTAACAACCTAATTAGTCTTTATTTAAGATAATGTGCTTTAATATACTACTTCTACAAAAACTCAGCTCAAGCATAACTTGTTAATGATGAATCCCTTCCTTCGAGGGTGTAGAGCTAGTAAGTTAATTATAAATTGTAATTCACTGGATCCCCAAACCTCTTTATAGGTCTTAAAAATATGCAGCTTATGTGAAAGCAAAGAACAGTGGAAGATTAAATATTATACTGATAGATTGCTTTTAAGGCTCAATGCACAAACTCATCCAGGGTAGATAAGAATTCTGAGCAGCATCCTTTGGTGGAAAAACGTTAAACACAAATAAGGCAGTAAAGATACAGATGAGAAGTATTTCTGCCTCTGACATTTCAGCTACAGAATCCCTCTTGAAGTTATTGGGTATCTGCATTGATGTTAAAATCCAAATGAGCCTACAGGAGGTAAAATAAATCTCAGATAATGTCTTAAGATGCTAAAATGTGTTTATTAAAAAAATAATAAAAGTAAGGTGCCTTGAGATAAACAGTTTGTGGACATAATTATCCACTTAGGTGCCATTAAACTACAACAGTCAGGGAGGCACAGCAAGAATTAAAAGAACTGCTGTCAAGTTTTCAGTGTTTAACAGCATTTCTCTGCAAAACACACTGGCAAAGATGCTGTTTATAGAGTGCACTAGCTGTCCAAATTTAAAGTGACATTAATGCACATTAACTCTGCCTTTAAGCTCTACAAATTTAAATGCAATTTAACTTTATTATGCTCAATTGAACTTTTGTTCAAGGTTTGAAGGCATTAAATTATTTTTAAATACTTGATCATATTCATTTTAGGATACTTTACAGCAAGAATCACTTTTTTTTTTTTTTTTTAATTGAGCTTTAGTTCTATCACCAAGTGCAGAGCACTGCATGTGTGCAATTAATATAAGAATATGTATTTTAGTATCAAACAACATTAAGAGCAGTAACTACATGAGAATTCCATTAAAGTAAATGAATTGCAGTTGCATGGCAAATAATTATGCAACACAAAATAATTTTGTTCCCCTAAAAATCCCAAAACTACAAAATAAAAAAAGTTCTCAACTCCAAAGTTGAAAATATATTTTTTTGTATTTTTTTAATCTAAATTATTTAATTTGACTCAATTACTAACTCAATAAATTCACAACCTCACAACACAAGCTTCCTTTAAAAAAATATTTTGGTAGGTTGAATTTTTGATACATAATGCTTTAATGGGCTTTGTACTAAAATAATACAACATACCTTTGAGAGGTCAGCACCGGCATTATATGCAAGAACCAAGCTTTTGTTGTGGCGAGGTTGTATTTTTGCAGAAGGTTGAGGTTGTATGTGGGTGGAGGGCTGACTGTTCACTTCCTCTTTCTGTGCTGTCGCAGTCTCCCTCACCTGGTTGGCCTTCTTCTGCCTAATTGAGGCCTGGTACTGACCCCTCAGGTGAGCTGCCGCAGTCTGTCTTTTAAGAGATTGTCTGGTGAATGAGGAATGTGAATCCTCAGTGTTTGACATCAAACTCTGACAGTCAGCCTAGAGATAAAAACATGATCATAGAGGATCGGGCACATATTATTAGACCATGTCAAACCAGGTTTGAATATGTAAAAAAACAAAGTCATTGAAAACAGGACCAAAGTCATAATTTAAGAGGGGCAATGGATACCGGTAAGGTACCATGAGCTACAGCAGAAACAGTGCAACAGTGTAAGAGCAAAATGTGGTTACTCTTATGAAACCAAATTTCAAATCATTTGAATGATTTCAAATAAAAATTAAAAAAGCTATATTCCAGGTTATCTTTACTTCATGCAATAAATTAACTGGTTGACGAAATGCATTTTCCTTGCCAATGCCAAGCACGTTATTCAGCTACAGACTCGTTTGATGTTCTTAGATGACTGAAGTTTAAGAAACCAATCTATGGGAATATAACTATTTATGCAAAAAGGTGGGGCATCAAGTAGTGACAACAACAGCCTGGCACCTCAAGTTGGTCACCAGCTTCACCGCACACGTTAGTGGGACGGCAGCCAATTTTTCAGTCAGCATTTACTGACTGTCGGCCAATGTGGTTATGTTCGTCACACAACAGCTTATCCAGGCAGATCCCCCAAATGTTTAGAGGAATTTAAGTCAGGACTGCAGGTGGATTATTCAATTTCTCCTTTTCCAATGTGTGGAAATGGTGTGTAATAAATCCTGCTGTGTATTGACACAGGTATTGATATCTTGGCATGTGGTCCATAAAGAGAGGCGATATAACATTGCTATTAATTGTGCAAGTTTATCTCGACATCTTCTCTGCATTGAGATTGCTTGGAATGAAGATGAGCCTAATTTTCCAGTAGGACTAGGTCTTCCCAAACCATCACACTGCCTCTATCAAAAGCTGCTTGGAACTTAAAGCGATTTAGTAGGTTTTTCACAGACAGTCTGCTCTACTCAACACACCAACACATTTCCTAGTGCATCTGGGACCATTTAAAAGGGAAATGAACAGGCTTCCCTGTGGTACAGGAACTAACAAAATCATTTTTACAACTGTAATTGACATTTTTTCTTACGTTTATTGGTGAGTTTATTCAGTTAAGAGCACATTCACTAGCTTTATGCTAAGTATAAAACGAATACTGTAAATTCATCTAAAAAAAAAAAAAAGAATTTATTTTTCAGGGTTTTTTGAAATTGCGAACTCACACTGTATTGTCTTGGTAGTGAGTGTCTGGACGGCGTTGTCCCAAAAGGTCTGGCTGTGATTGTAGAAGAAAGACGAGTGGAACCATCAGATCGACGGTACCCACGAGGAAGGCTGGCAGAACTGGACCATGTTGTACTTCTGGTCAAATACTTTGAGACAGCTGCAGACTCCTGCTGACGGTTTACTCCATCCTCTGCTGAATCAATTATTTTGGGAGTTTCTTGAGATTTCTTGATCTGATTCGTCAGATCCTCTGTTACAGAAACTCCTGATTGACCAGGTACATCTGGAGAACAAATTTTCCCTTTTGGCTCACTGCTGAAGGAATGTTTGTACAAAGCAGAGTTGTAGCTTCTAGTGGATTCCTTACCATCAAACAGTCCTGGTTCTGCGAATTTCACAGTAGAGGAGTTCTGGTATGGCAAAACACACTCTGGTTGAGTTTGCTCAGATGTGAAAGGAAAGGTAAACTGGTTGCCCAGAGATTTTACTTGAGTTTGAGTGGTGAAAGTTTGGTATGGAGAAGGGGTGGTAACTCTGTCTCTTCCATCTGCAGCCAAAAAGGCAAGGCAAGTTTCCTCTTCTCTGATGGACCCGCCAGATTCAGGCTTGCCTCCAAGTTGAGACTCCTGCATAGACATGTTGAAATCGGTTGTAATAGATTTTAAGATCAAAGATAAAAATGGAAGCTCTCTGTAATCTCACCCGAGAATGGCTTTGAGAGCTGAAAGGTGCTTCAGTAGTGTAGCTGCGGGTCAAAATAACTTTAGTCTGTGGTCTGAGATCAGAGCTCAGAGGTTTGGATGGAGAAACGGAGTAAGGACGGGGAGAGGAGCTGTGTCGCCATGGCGACTGGTCTCTGAATTAAAATGTAGAATGAAAATAAGGGGTCAAAAGCTTGGATTTGCATTTAGCTTATATAAAGCTCAATATCATTGCAAAGTAATTGACAATATTTCTTACTGCATATATAGCATTCACATACCTCTTTATGGGCCCTCCTGGTGCTTCATTACCATCAGAATTGGTTACAGTCCCATTGGTCAAATGGTTGAAGACATGATCCCTTTCAAATGACCTCCTGTGCAGTTCAGGCTTTGAGCTCTTGCGTCGATTCTTCCACCTCGTCAAATCCTGAACCAAACACGCAAGTCTAACTCCACATTTGCTGCATGCTTTCAACCACAATTTTATTGTGACCAGTATTTTCTGAAAACGTCAGTGCCCTCATTACCTAGTCTCTGAATAGATAGACAAGTCTTGTTGGAAAACCAACATAAAAATATTCTTACTTCCATGCAACCGTTCAAACATCCAACAGTTCTATTTATCCAGCATGTGAAAGGAAAACTACACAGTAAAATACATTCAATGACTACTAAAGACTTGATGATGAATTGACGAATTTGACTTACATCCTGCCACTGAGCTTCACTGTCCCTGGCACCTACGCTATATTTTCTTTCAATTTCTAGATTCCAGTTCCTCGGGAGGCTGGTGTCTTGGCCTTTATCAGAAATGGCATTTCCATTTGAAACTTTACGTGCAGGATACACCATAGGGATGTCACTGAGGGATTTGCTCCTGGTTCAGAAAGACAAAAAGAGAAAGAGTCTGAAACATTGATGACAAAAACATTGGTTGTCATGCTGGCCATGAACAGCTGAAAGGTTTCAGAAAATGTTCACTGTTGTACTTGAGACAAATTTCAGTATTGTATAAAGACTTAGATGTTTAAACAAGGTTTCCTGTAATATTTCAGAATGTATATGAAATCCAATTTTCTAAAAGGCCGTTTGCCTTTTTTGTATTTCTGGGCCACTGCATTACATAAACAAGTTTGCTACTGAATAAGAAGTGACCAAAATTATGCAGCAGAGCAAGAATAATGCAATTTTCTTACACAACAATAAGCATGGGCAAAACCAGCATATTTGACAGCCACTCTTAACAGATCACATCTATTCAAGCTGTAAAAACATTTTGAGCATACAAACGTCACACAAATCGGTAGCAAAGTGCAAGCAAGGGAGGAGCATGCCAGTCAAATACTGCAGGCACTTCACAGATGCCAACATCTGCATAACACAACAGACATAACTTGTACAGTAACAAGTTATGGCATGGCTCTAGGCAACAGAGGATGTCAGATGCGAGCTCTAAATAAGTTACAGCAGCATTTAGCAGGTGGTGTAATCAAAACAGCAGTGTTAAGCTGATAGGAGAAAGAGAGACTGATTGCAAGCAATGCTGAAGTCTGGCATAAATCCTGCTGTCAAGTCTCTGTCTGGAAAATTAACAACAAGGATGTAAACCCAACACTTCATCATATGAAGAGGCAAATAAAATTTGCAACTAAATTCTGCTGGCAAGGCACAACAGAGACAAAAAACAACAACAAAAAAAAAAAAAAAAAAAAACCATGCAGATGAAGCAGCAATAAAATCTGAAAAAATGGGCATGGTTGTGTCTACACAACCATAATTATAACTCACCAAATCCAGCCAGGGTTGACCTGAACTGGTGTCTCAGGCCTGATTTGGGTTCGATATGCTCTACAGAACCAGAAAAAGATTAGTGAATACCAATTTGCACCCAGATGTGAGGAAACTGCAACCAAAATCCTACAAGTGAAAAAAAAATTAAACTGTAAGTTGTATACACCACATCTTTAGAACGCAAATAAAGCCAAAATATGATGAAAAAAAAATGAGTCAGTTTAATATATTGTGTAGATATTAGTCTGAGTTTTTTAGCCCACATTTTATTTCCACATAACAGCAAACTGGAGAACAGTGCTGACATAAAGGTGTTAGTTTTAACATGTTTCTGTTATGGCTAAACAGAAGAGGCAATGCATGATTCATGTTTAACGGTTATTAACAAAAGACTACATCATCAACATGCTGGTAAAACATCCTTACCAGTTACATAGAGAGCAAAAGTTACAGAATATCACAAAAAGCAGCAAAACACAATCACAGTCCAATCTTTAATGTGCTACACAAGGGAGGCCACAATATTAAATTAGTATGTCAAAGCTGAAACCAGATGTTCAATGTAGCATGCAATTAGTGACGGGTGTGAATCTGAGTCAAAGCTCAGGTGTGAAAAAGTTTGTCTTCATTGACATTCAGACGCTTTCCAGAAGTGGCAGAGACATCATCCACGATAGCAGGTGTCAGACGCTGGGAGGTGTTGTCCAATTCTTCAGCAAAAGCTAAAGCTTTCCTGCTACAAACACAAAAGAAGTTGCATGAAGTGATTTTAAAACAAATAGATGAAAACCAATTACACCAAATAGAATTTCCAGAGTACATTTAGGTTAGGTCCACAGTCTTGCTTCTGTTTGGAAAACTACTGATGATCTGCAAGTATAGCAAATACTTTAGCATAAGGCATTATATCAGCATGAAAAAGAAAAGGTTAAATACAGCTTCATGCGCAACCACAACAGATTAATTTAATTTGATAACCCTTCAAAAGGCAGCAATACGTGTTAATGCAAAGTTATTATCAAGGAAAACCGTAACACCTTTGGCAAGGTATACATTTGACATTCACAAAAAAGATTGTATTTTAATGGGATTTTATGTGGCAGATCAACACAAAGTAATAATTGTAAAACAAATTAAACAGTACAATTCATAGATACAAGATGTGTTGCATGCAACTTCCTACCACTGTAATTATAGCTGCAAGTTGGTACAGCTAATTATTTTACAACTCTCCTCACAAAATAGCTCAAGCACAGATTGTGATGATTGAACATTAAAATATCCAAAAACATTTTCTTTTCACTTCTAAATTATTTAAAATTTTGGAGTATGTTATATAAAACCCCAATGAAATACACTCAAATGTGTTGTTGCAATATTAACGGTTGAAGAGCAAGATGCAAGCATACTGTTCTAGAACCTGAGTAGTACTGAAATATAGCTCTAGCTATCAATTTAAAATTAAAACAGACCTTAGGGAAAGCATTTTACGATACCAGGGTCGTTTCTGTGAGCCCAGGAGGATCCTGTGGACGTGACTCTCCTCTTCAGGTGTCCAGTATCGAGGCAAGAAGCGATCAAAATAGGGATTGGATGAGGTCTGGTGTAAAGACTGCTTCAGTCTTCGCAAATACAAATCATCATGGACAGGGTCTGCGTCGCTAAAATTATCTTCCGAGTCATCCTCATTTTGAGCTCGAAGAGAAACTTGTTCAGTGTCATGCTCATTCTCAGCCAGAGACCCAGGGAAGTGTGGTTGTTGGGACAATACGGTATCTACAACGCTGCAGTAAAGAGTAGAATACCCAAGACTGATCAGAGTGCTGGGAGTCTTTCCAAGGTCATGTTACGAAATGTCAGCAGGCAAAAATCCAAATTAGAGATGGCAAAATTAGACTTCCGCAAAGTTTTTCAACCTTGAGAAAGTTCTTGTGAGTTTTAGCTTAGTGATACCGGGTAAGGAAAGCTCAAACACATAGCAGGTGTTAAGGAAAATATATTGCATAAAAGTTATGCCAACATCCAGTATCCCTTTGCAGCTGATTTAAATGTACGACAGTCAGAAAGCGTTAAAATGTACTACAGATTTATGTTACAGGTTTTCACAACATTCAATGTCTACAGAGTTATTTTACTTGTGGTTAATATTTTGTAAAATGTAATTTGTAGAACAATTACAACTAGTGGCTTAAGTATTAGATAGCAGTTTTGATAAAACTGTTTTAAAAAAGGTTTACCCTATTACAAGTAAGCATAGGTAATATTTACCTATGCTTACTTGTAAGCACTATAGTACTTACTGACAATTTAATTTCAGTAAGCACTGAAAAGATTAAAATGTTTTCATCCAATAAGCTGATAATTTATAAAAAGGGTTAGGAAAATTGCTTGTTATCCCTTTTATTTGCAACTCTTCCTGTTGAGAATCTCTAGCCGTTTTCCCTGTTGTGGTCAATATTGTGTACAGTTGAATGAAGACAAATTAGTGTATATACATACTAACCTCACATCAAATATTTGAGGAAAACTTTTTTTTTTTCTTTTCAATTTTGAGAATGCATATAGTCAATTAATGCTTTGTCTCGACGCAGCTTAAGCTTAGGGATAAAAATAACGCTCACTTCATGTTAAGCTTTTCTCAGCATATTGTTTTATCAAAATAATATGTAAAGCACTTATTTGATCTCAATTTATAATAGAAAAAAAAGACATGAAAGCATTTTTTTGAAAAGCAAACATTCCACTCGATCCCTTAAATCCACAATTTTTGAAAGAATCTATTAAAATTTTCTAAAATTAACAGTGCCAAGTCTTTAAGGCCATGGTCTGATATTTTCTACATAATCAATGTAACAATAAAAGTGAATTTACACAACATAAATAACTGAAGAAAACTATTATGAAAGCTTGGACAAATTGTTGTATCAGATATTCACATTGGTTTTATGGCCAACGACTGACATTTTCCAATACTATGCATTAAGTGCATTTCCCTACCCTTTGAACAAATAAAAAAAGAAAGACATTGCTTTAGTTAGGATCCTTCCAACTCTGAGCTACTTTGCCACATGCCCAAACAAATAAAACACATATGACCAACACCCTCTCAAAATAACACAAAGCAAAAGGGTTTAAATGAACCAACAAATTTAATATTGGTGCTATTCTACTTGGAGCAGAAAATATAAAGTATAACTTCAGTCTATACAGATGTTGATACCAATATGTTGTGCATCACTAAAATAAAATGTGACTTTAAACAGTTGCAAACTAAACCAAATTTACCCAGTTATCCCCCTATGGTGCATATTTAGTGATTTACTTGAAGAACCAAACAAGGATGAAGACTCAATTACAACCATTACAAGACCAAATATCCACATAAGGTTAAACTATTGCATCAGTCCCAATACCACAACCTTAAATATGCTGTTGAAACAGAAAATCCAGTATTGGTAGTGAAGAGGAATGCAAATAACATTAGGCTGTTCTCTTGTGCAAGGCCAGCTATAGATAAGCAAGTTTTTAGCAGTGTGTCAACTTTCTGTTAGAAGCAGCAAACCCATTGACATTACCTTGGGATTTGGCCCACCATGCTCTCTTCCCATTCCTGTTTTCTACGAAGCAGTGGAGGGATATGTCCTTTGTCCAGGTGGGTTGAGACCTTTGTGCTGTCCATCTTGTACACTTGCTCTGCTTCAGCGTCACTTTCAAAACCTGGAGATTTTACACACAAAAATTATCCAAATGAAAATACAATAAAAAATTGATAAAGCAAAACGTTTGGTGAAGAAAACCAAAAAGTTTTTTAAAGCTGAAACAAACAGGCAGAAGACCATGAAGACGAGGGAAACCTTTGGAGGAGAACTGTGTTCACACAGCCTCTCGGGTGCATAAATGAAATAATTATACTGCCTTCCTTTACACAAACTTTTATCACCAGAGTGTTGAACTTGTCACTATGCAACACTGACGTGCATCAAGCCAGACAGCCACATGCAGATCATTTTTTATACAGAATTAAAAAGACAGCCATTGGGTAACTAAATGTGCAAATTAACACAGTATAACGTAGTTTTCAAATGTACATTAGAATGTTGGCAACATCAAAAATTGCATTTAAAAAAATAACCTTAAAAAGGTTCAGTTTGCAAAGTGAAATGCCATGACAAAGCCAGGAACAAGTGGCCAGGAAAGAAATGGAGAAAACAAAAAGGGAGCCATTTACGTTTCAGGGTTAGAGAAAACCACAGATTAACTGCATCTAATAGCTGTGAAGCCCAAAATAAAATTTGCACCTGGATTTCTTCAAACTGAAAAAAAACAGCCAACATTTTGTATTTAAGCATTGTTTGATTCCACTAAAGTTCAGGATTTACAAAAAAATGCTCTCAAAATAGAACCTCACAAACCTTATTAGAAAATGGCACAAAAACTGAAAACTTCTGAATATATGCGTTTCTTAGTATAGACCGGACAAAAGCTCATTTTTGTCTGCTCACCTTCAGAGTCATACCTGTTAAAGCCAGTTTATCACTAATCTTATTTGCAGAGAGACAAAATTCAAATAACCATATCTGTCTTTTTTATGCATTTGACATTATAGAGGCTAGAATCCACTTTTTCAGAATCTGTAAATAACTCAAAACTCCACCCAAACTTGCATAATAGAATTCATGTGACACTGCAGGAATGGAGCATGAAATACAGCAACTTATTGATGAGGGCACTGAATGGAGTATAAATACGTGCCTTCTTCATTTAGGCGGACGGCTTGGGGATCCACACACTCAAAGCCATCCACTGAATTTCCTCTATCATAATTCTGTCTTGTTTGCAGACTTTGCTCTCCTTCCGAGAAGTGGCACTCCTTGTAAACCCCATCTTTCACAGATTTATTACTGCCTTCTTCTAGAGCCTGGTTTTAGAAAGGACAAGGTTACTATGGATCAGGGGTCTTAAAAAAAAAAAAAGAAAAAAAAAAGAAAGAAGAGCTGACAAATATCAAAAACACCCTACAGTTGAACAAGCAGCTTACCTTGGACAAGGCCAATCCTAAAAGCCCCTCAAAAGCCTTGAAATTTAGCTGAGGACCACTGTAGAATGTGTCAAGCTGAGCCTTGCGACCCAGCCAGTATATTGTGATAAGGACCTAAAAAGGTAGACATTTGAAAACACAGTGAGCCACACATGACAACTGCCATCTCATCTGCAGGGACGTTTGTTTGCCAATTAAAATATTTAAAAAATTATCAAAAAATGCAACTAAAAAATAACTACATTCAAGACATTTCTAACATTACCACCAGTATTTCTGAATCAGTAGCTGTATCCAGTGTAGCTATAGTACTAGCTGTAACTGGTGTGCCAACTACATGTGCAGGCAGTTAAATTTACAGGGATTATGTTTTGAAAAGCACCACAATTGATTTTCAAGTTCTGTCGTCACTTACAAATATTACCAATTAACAAAAACATTCAAATTGAACAGTAGAAGAAATGTAAACTTACATTCTTCAGCCTTCTCTGGCTTTCATCTCGCCTAGAAATAAATTATATTTACAGACTTCAAAAACGTGATAGTCAAAAAAAAAAAAAAAAAAACAACTGAAAGACATCAATGCCTCTCATTTGCAACTTGTACTAATCAGCTACTTATCAGGTTTTTATTGAGAACAGGGTAACATACACAAATGAAAAGTTAGGCAGCCATAGCACCAGTCATTATCAATGCAAAGTAGCTCTCCATTTACCTTCTGAGCACACGGGTTGTAAAAATGCTAATGCTGAAAGAACCGAATATAGCCATAGACAAACTTTTAGACTGCAATTAATTGCAGGACTGTGCAGGGAAGAGAGTTATACAAGTACTGCTTTGAAAGAAGTGAAATTCTTGAAAAACAACTTCACCTGAGTGTCACCCGAGTGGACAGATCCTGAAGGTCACCAGGATGGAACAGCTGGGACTCATTTAGTCCAAGTTTTCCACATGCTTTCAGAAAAACATTCACATTATCCTGAAATAATATTGATAAAGAAAACATCAAATTAAAAAAAAAACCTTCTTCAGTCCAGTCACCAACTGAACCGCTTCACTGAGTCAAGTGTTGATGCAAAAGCAAAAAATAAAAAAATAATAATTTGAAGAATGCCATTTCCGTCTAAACTTAAGCACGTGAAAGGCACGTCATATTAATGGGGCAATGACGCAACAGGCAATTTCTGTGAATTGACTGCTTTACAGAGGATTCAAACAAGTTTTGTCATTAAAAACTTCTTACTTTTTGTTCCCTGTAAGGTGCAACAATTCTAAGGTGTTGCACCTTAAAAGTCAAATAGGAAAAAGGAAATCCAGACTAAAGTGTCTATTGTAATTTGTGTCAAGTCAGAGCCCCACATCTCCTTCTCATAAACAAGCCACCCAATGTGAGCAGCAGGTCTCTTTTTTCTTTCAAACAGCAGCTAAAAGCTATAATTATTACTACAGCAGGATACATGAAAATCTCTAACAATATGCAAACTGAGAAATTACTAAACAACTTAAGATGAATAAAAATGGTATTAAATGCAGCCGTTCATCAGTAATGATTCAAAAAGTACATCTTTACTTTCTGCCTTTTCAGTGACGTCTACCATCTTTGGCATGTCATCTGCATCAAGTAAGGGGATCGACATCATCACCCAACATGCTAAATATCTTATTGGCGCATAAAACATTTTTTAAAAAATGTATTCCAGATATTTGCAATGTATTGTGCTCCTCTATTACAAAAATAACCAGTGCATTATTTTTCTACCCCCAATTTTTATATTTAGGCACCGTCAAAGGCACAACTTGTGCAATGAGTATATCTTAAATATATATAAAAAAAAAAAAATTCCCTTCTCACCCACCGCGGGTGGTTCTTATCCTCTGAGCTCGGGTCCTCTACCAGA
>CAEGAD010012675.1:0-11995 GCA_903067055.1 Poeciliopsis paucimaculata
TGTTCCAAATTTTTGGTGCATAGATGCTGAACGCTGCTTCTCCTCGTTTGGTTCTGGTTCTGGGGATGCAGAGCAGAACCAGAACCAGAAGACCTGAGGGGTCTGGAAGATTGATACAGCAACAGCAGATCTTTTATATATTGTGGTGCTAAACCATTCTGTGATTTGTAAACTAACAACAGTATTTTAAAGTCTATTCTTTGAGCTACAGGGAGCCAGTGGAGGGACTTAAAACTGGTGTTATGTGCTCTATCTTCCTGGTTTTAGTGAGAACGCAAGGAGCAGCGTTCTGGATCAGCTGCAGCTGGAGGATTGATTTGTCAGACAGACCTGTAAAGGCGCCGTTGCAGTAATCAATGCGACTAAAGATAAACGCATGGATGAGTTTCTCTAGATCTGGCTGAGACATTAATCCTCTAATCCTGGAGATGTTCTTCAGGTGGTAGAAGGCCAACTTTGTAACTGTCTTTATGTGGCTCTGAAGGTTAAGGTCAGAGTCCATCACTACTCCCAGGTTTCGGGCTGATTGCTAGTTTTTAGTTGTAAGAACTGAAGCTGTGTATTGACTCTAGATCGTTCCTCTTTAGGTCCAAAACTAATAACTTCAGTTTTTATTATTTTATGAATGAAACTAGCATTTTGACTTGATTTATTAATGTCACTTTCTGACTTTATGACTCAGAAATATCACAGTTTCATGCAATATTCAAATTGTCGGATGTGCACTTCTATGTGAATACTTTTCTAGGTTGCTGGAGGCCATACACACCATTATAGGAATAAGTTATATTTTATTTATTTTGATGTGAATAAAAATTTGCTGGGGTCTTCATCTGGGTACAAAAAAATAAACTTAAACACCAGTTTTTTGCCACAGGCTTTTTTGAGAACAATTTGATGCGGAAGTCCAAACTTCGAAGCGTTTCATAGAATAATATGATCCGCCCTCTGCCTCGTGCGGGAAAACAAGCCGACACGTAGCTGCGGGCGGTTGCAATGAAACGCTCAACCTTTTCACAGAGGATGAGACATCGGCGATCCTGCTACATATCGCCAACTTTTTACATGACAAACTAGTTATTTATGTCATATAATCCCCAAACATTTAAACAGCAAAAAGAAGACACTTTTAGAAACGCACTCCTTTCCCCAGATCTGGCGAAGTGTGCCAGAACAGTTTTCTGAATGAGGAACTGGGTCAAACCTGATGATATTTCTGTAAGAATCAGGATCAGCATGCAGTCCTTCTAACAGATGAAATCTCAGAAAGCACGGAGTCAGTCTGTAACTCTGTACTTTTTAAAAGAATTTGTGTTTTTCTCTAGAGTTGATGACTTGTGCTCCTTATGTAATCCACTTGGCATTCGCATCCATATTTATGGACCAGAGTCTACTTCAACAAACCGAAACCTTGGATTTTAGCTAGATCAGTTTGTTTATTTGTTCCGGACCAGACTCTCTAGACAAAAAAACTAGTGTTTGATTAAAGTGGACTAAACAGTGAATTCACCCTAAATGTCAGAATAATGAACAGGAACCAGAAAACATCGAGAAGCTTAGGAAACAGACTTGTATTTACCTTTTTTTATTTCTCCTTGTGATATGGGACGCACCGTTTGAAGTCCTTCAGACAGATCCCATAGAAAGCCTTTGTTGTTTTATTTTCAAAGAAGAACCTCTAAAATACTCCAAACAGCAACCAGTACCCTGACGGGATGACTGTGACCTTGCTGCATGTACTATGAATATTAGCTTTATTCATGCAGCAACATGAAAAAGCTGCGTATTCAGATTGTACTCTGTCAAGCACACAAATTGAATCTATTTTCCACTATCTCGTTTGAGCCACTCCTTGCAAAATGTATTGGGTATCCAAGTTGTGATGAGGAAATAAAAAGTCATCAAAAAAAATGTTTTATTAGAACCTTTTCTGCACACCAACTTAAATATTCAGCACATTACCTGACTTTGGAGAGCCTTCAAGCATCAGGCATTAAGGTGCAAACCTGCCAGGATAACTGGGGAAGGGAAGGGTAATTGGAAAACTTTATTGATCAAGGCCTCATAAACAGACAGTGTGAAGATAATTAAAGTGCAGAGGAGAATCCTTATATCTCAAAATATAAAGGCGTTCATTTTCTAATGCTTTTAAAGAAGAATTATATATTTTCCAGGCACATAGTGCCCTTTTATAGCACAATCAAGTCACTATGTTACGTTCAGTTGTTAAAAAATCCTACATGTATCAAACGTGACTTAATAGAAATTTAATTTGGTAATTTAACTAAATCGGGCCTCCATCTCTTTAAAAACTCCTCTTTCTGAAACTGCGCCTTAAGGAAGTCATCATATCATGGCTCCTCTATTAACCCTTTAGCAACGTTTTCACTATCGTTGCTCTGAGATAGAACTCAGCAGATTTGCCATTCCACCCGGTGTTTGCCAATTGCTTCTGGTTAATCTGAAGGAGCTGAGAGGAGGAGAAACTTTGTCCTCGAAGGCGGAGCTACGTCCACCCAGGCGTTTGTACAGCTGAATGGTTGCCATGGAAAATTTCTCAAACATACATGAAAGAATCAAAGCAACATTCCAGGTATGTTTTTGATGAGGGAATAAGATTATAACATAATGGCATAAAAGCTACAAAATACTTCCCCTTTGTTTATTTTTTTGAATTGTTAAATGTGAACGACCTTGGATAGATACTTAGATTACAATAAATTATCAATTGTTCCTGGATCCTCTGTAATCTGTCTGGTTCATTATGTACTGCCACTTTGCTTCCAGGTGTCATTTGTGTATAACACTTTAATTGTTGATGCAGCGAGGGCAGCTCCACAGTAAACAACAGTCGCCCCAATTATGAATTATACACAAGTATAACACAACACTTGTGTTCATTGCAATTATATCTATGAGCTACTTGTGTGCATGTTTGGGTCATTTAGATGTGCACGAGGTAAAGTTATGTCTGTATTTATCTGTTTGCTTTTCTTTCTCCCAGATGCTGCCTTTGAGGCAGCTGCTCAAGTGTAACTAATGATTTCATTTTATATTCAGTGTCACATTTCCCAGTGGTCACTGGTTTTATCTCTGACAGTGTCAATTAGTTTTCGCTGCTCTCCAATTATACACCGAGGATGTTTTTGTCTGAAATGTCACCGATCACCTCGGCTGACAAAATGTATTTGGATTGTGACTGATGTTGGCGCTGAAGGCCAGGAATGTGAAAAGACAGCAGGGCAGAGAGAGCGCACGGCAGCTTGCCGTCGACTTGGCTTCTTGCACATCTAGATGAAATATTCAAAACAACAAGTTCCCGTCAGATTCGAGCAACTGTTGAGCCACTGGCACGTGCGTCGGTTTTCTGTAGTTTATTTGTCTGGACACACGGGCACAACTTAATCTGTGAAAGATCAGTTGAATTTTATTGAAAAGTATCTTTCCACTAGAAAGAAATCACAAGCTACTAAATATGTGTTATTGCAATCAAAATGCATTGACTTTATTCATTTAAACAAACAAAAAAATTAACATGATGCATAAATCAACTTTCAGCAGATAATTTTCTGTTTTGGTAGGATTTTGTAAACATCATCAAAGTTGAAATATCTTCTGCTGTAAAAGCTAATTTGGTGTAATCATAATCAGTGCTTTCTTCAGTTTCCAGATCAAGGATTTGTGTAGTTTTTATGATTTTTCTTTTGAATACACTTGAGAAATTAGGGTGCCAATTCTGTTTTTTTTTGGGGGGGGGGGTTTCTGTTGTTTTTTTCAGCTCTCCAGCTCTAAAGTGAGTGACGGGATGAAAGCTGCCTAGACACAAAAAGTACACAGAAATCACAGAGAAGGGCTATCCACAATTACTGACAACCAGGGTGAAGATATGTAAAAAGTGCTAAAACAAATTCCTCTTTTATTGCAGTTGTACGTTTTAAAACTCAAATATTAAGAAAAAACTAATGTGAAATGTGAGTTTATTATTATTATCATTATATATATTCCAAATAACCATTTCACAATGCAAAGACGAAACATTATTTTTAATGAGTATTTTCATATTAATTTTAGCTGATTTTGAATATTTATAATAACCTTTTGGATGAATTGATTTTTAATCTATTTAACAAAGACCACAATGATCAATAATTTAATCATTTGGGAATAGCAAAATGAACACAAATATTTTGCTGTATCTCTTTTAAGTCCAAAACTCTTTAAATTTCTATATTAATTGTCTGAGCGTCGCTGCACTAGCAAGAAGCTGTGGTTTGAACGCTCTGGCCTTTATCCACTTTTAACATGGCTGCCATTAACTTTGGACGATGGGACAACATAAATCGTTTTTAGGGGCTTTTTTGTAACTTAGTTGCGTAAAAAGCAAAAAAAAGCAAAAAAAAAAGAAAATACCCATAAAAATATAATCTCGACATTACCTGACTGTGAGTGGTTAAAACATTCCCTAGAATGAGATTTTAACAGTCTGAACTCTAGTTAGCGTCTGCAACAACATGAACAGCCTGCGCCTTTTGGAACTGTCCTAAATCTAAACATCATAGAAATACACAAAAATGTTAAATCGATCATCTTAAGCTATTATTTCTGCCCTGGCGTCACATCTGAATAGAGTTCAGATGACGAGGTAGGCTTCGTCGTTCGGATGGTCATGTCTGAGTCGGGAGCCTGTTAGCTTCCGCGGCTAACCGCTTCCAATGTGTTGTGGTGAGCGGGCTCACAGCGCTTGGTCTGGGTTCATTTTGAAACATTTTTATTACCTTCCACGCTTTTCAGTTTATTTGTTAATATCTGATTGTTTTTGTACTATTATTTTACATTTTCACTACATAACACGTATTAAGTCATTCTTATTTATTGCTACCATTTGCTATCATACGCTGTATATGTTTCGTATCATAATTAATCCCAGTTTAGCGCTAACTTCTACCCAGCGATATGTCTAAGCAGACAACGATGAGGTGGTTTCACTCTCCAGTTAAGTTAAACAAAGGCTGCATTCCTCCCCAGATGGCTGCTGATCCTGTGCATACTCTCACAATATGTGCTGTCAGTGGGCATCTGTGCACGCCCACACAGCCCACACACAACACTCAGTCTTTTGTCAGTTAGCTGTGTGAGTTCTAATGACAGTGTTGGGCTTGTGGGTGTTTGGAGACTCATTTATTCGAATGCCAACATAAACATCTAAGGAAAAGGAATTGTGACTGTGTGGATAATTTGCTCTCAGTCTGGGTAACAGTTTGGTTGAAAAATCACACCTCGGAGTGGATGTGGCAAAACCTCTTCGCACCCGAGAGACAAACTTCCACATAAACAAACTCTGGAGTCATCTCTCGGTTCCTGATGTGTGCTGGAGATTCTTATGGATAATGAAATTGCCTTTCTGCTCATGTCGTCCTTGATGGTGTGCTTGCAGAAGATGTAGTTTGCCCCGGGGGAAGCGGTGGAGCTCGTTAACACGGCGGCTCTGTCTGGCTTACAGGATCATACCTAGCGATGGCGGCTGTTAGCCGAGTTTCAGCACATTCGTGATTCGTGAAATACTTCCCACACAGAATCAGTTGGACCTGGAGAGGGATGAATGTTTTAAGTGCATGTATCATTATCTCTTTCATTTTTTCTCTTCCTGTTGGGTTTAGATTGTAGCTTGTCATAGTTGTATCAAAATCAGCGGTTGGATTTTGAAATATGCAAAAAATCATGAAAGGAAAAACTAGTACAAGGTTGCTGAAAGCAGAGTGAAAGGTTGCTGTGATAACCTTATGGATGCAACTCCTAATTTGGGGATCGACAGCTAACTCAATGGCCGCCAAACGACCAAAACAGTAAAGGTTAAATCCCAAATGTGAACAGATAGGAGGGAGGGCGATGTTCCAATTTGTCAGAAGAAATGATCTTACAGGCAGTAACTACAATCAGGCAGCAGCTGAAAAATTGTTCTTCATTTGGCTCAGACACTACAAAACAAGACTTCTGCTGCCTATCTGAATGTAAATGTTTAAGAGGAGAAATGTTAGCAACAAAGAAGTTATTTTTCTTTTTGGCTCCGGGAGTCACTCTTCACTTAAACATTTTTGCTGCTCGTTTACATGACACCAGTGACCTGAGTCTCGCACAACAGCACTTTTTCAAATCAGTGAAGCTTTTCCGTAACACACTGTTCAGTTTAGCACAAGTTCTGATCAGCAATACATGTTACGTAATCTCTTTGTTTGATTACCGTGTACTGGAGGCTCGGGGAAGTTAAGGGTCAAAATTACAGTGCCATCTAGTGGCCTCTCATGACAACTACAGCTGACTTAAAGGATCTTGGCGGTGCTGTCTAAACGTGGAACTTTTTCCAAATCAACATCTGAAAATACTGGCAGGTTCCAGGCAGCGTTCACTTGTAAATGTAGCCTTAATAATGTGGTTCACATTCGTCATGAGACATTTTGTACTAATGGGGAAAATCAAGACTGTGTTAGTCATGATATCTTATTTCTTCATACTCAAAAATAACAACCGTGGTCAACTCGATTGTCTGGTGTCCTCTCTATGTTTTGGGTTGTTTTTTGGGCTCACTTGAAGCCAAACTTCCAGTTGTATCACAAACTTAAGGCAGTGAGTCTATTTTTGATGAATGATAAGAAATCTGTCCTGTTGAACTGTACTCTCACTCTTTTTTTTCTGAGTATGGTCTTTGGATGAAGTAAAAGTGCTCCCTTCATCCTTTTCTCTAAAGTCTGCTTGATTTATCAAGATAGACATTAATTTAAAATATTTCGGTTAGAATGGTCTTTTCTTCCAATACAACAACCAATTACCTCTTTTCGACAGTAGATTGTCATGTTCTGCGATTCCAGAAGAGATGCTATTATCCACATACGGTAGTGCAATTCAGTTTTGGAGAGGCATGCTTCTAAAAGTTATTTTGTTTTTGTTTTGAAGTTTCTGGAGAGGCTGGCTTTATGTATTTTTAAAAAGTTATTTTCAGACTTTTGACATATATCTACCCTTTAAAAAGCTTTAGTGCACTAATTATCGGTGACAGGAAAGATATTTGTTTTTGCAGTGTCCGAGTACTGCCACCATTTCAAGAGAATATCTTGTATTTCTATATTTTCTGCATTTCTTCCCCTTTTTTTTGTCCCCATCGTGTTTTTATTCATAGAGTCCACATATCTGTCTGACCTCGGTTCAGCTCTCGGAGGCAGTGGCTCATTATTTCGGACCCTGGTGGCTGGGGACACGCTGCGTTTCCTTATTCTGGTTCCTCTTTTAAATTACATAGACTGTGCAAAGTGCCATTGCTGGCCATATTAATTGCTTATAAATCATGGCATGCTAAGCCAGCCTTTACAAACCCGAGGTGGGGCGGGGGGGGGGAATCAAGCAGACTTTAGAGTTTTTCATTTTGACATCATAAGGCAAGCGGCAACAGGGTGGCACGGTGGCAAAATAGATTAAATCTCAAGGTTATTCAGCATGAGATGAGGCTGATTGTGGTTTTAATCGGCTCACTCGGCTTTGTCATTAATAGACCTCTTCATCATCACATCACCATAAAACTTAGAGGAGGACTTTAGAAACACTCTCTGTGTATTAGGCTACCTGTGCTGTAATCGCAGGTGTTATTGACTGAGTGTGCAAGATATTGTGTCTCTGAGATCAGTTGATTTGAAATCAGCTCTCAAGGCAGCTGATTAGTTTTTTTTCTTTCTTTTTCAAGCATTTTTTCAACTGACAGCAACGTCTGCTGCTGGAATTTGAATTTATAAGGGGAAATTTTATGCATTGATTTCTCCAGGGTGGAGGAGAGAGGAAGAAGAAATGTCGTCTGCTGGCAGTAGCTTGGAGACTCTCATGAAACAAGCTCTCAATAGAGACATTTACCACAGCGGAAGATGGCTGCTTGTGACAAAGTCTGTATTTTTAAGTTCTAATTTTAGGTTATTAGTTGAGACAGGACCTGTTGCTGGACTCCAGTTTTATGCTGTATATAGTTTTAAGAGAAGTTTCAACATTAGGACACTAAACAGCCCTTCAAAGTATTTTCTTACCTGATAAGTTTTATACTTAAAAAGTAATTATATGTTCTACACACACTTACTAAGTGTCCATTCAGAAAAATGTGTCAAACACCTTAATTACCACACAGTAATGTCACAAAGGTATTACTACCGTAAAGGCGGGGAGGGAGAGAAGCTAACGTGGGAGTGGAGTAAAGGGGGAATATAAAATACAGAAGGTAAAATCCAGTAGTTTCCCGGAAAAAACGAGAGACAAGCAAATTTGTAATTGAAAGGAAAAAAAAAAAACAGTGGCTGGTAAACATTTTCTCTCCAGCCACTGTGCCACCCCTGGTTCTGTATCTCTAAAACACATTTGCAATTTCAACAGCAATGCATTTGATCACTTTTTGTAATCAGCTTCTCCTGCATATTACCATAAGTATGAGGAGATAAAACATCATGCACACGGCTGCTGGGATTTGTCAGCGTTTTCCCTTTGAGTGATAAACCTTCTCAGACTGTTTTGAATTTGGTTCCTACAGCCCTTTAGAGAAGATTTTGATAGATGCGTTCTTACTTTGGAAAAAAAAAAAGGCACAATGCAAAACAAAATCCAGACTGACTACACCATCTGGAACAGAAACAGTTGCTTAAATGCTACTTAAATGCTCACCAGTCACAGAGGAAATGAGGAAATGATATTTTAGAGTCTTAACATAAAGTGTATCCATTAGACGCTGATGGAGTTTGGGTGATACACTGGAGCCGCCGGCTTAATAGCGTTTTTGTAAATTGGTAATGATGATGATTTTAATGGAGACCATTAATGCTGTACAGTCTGCAGTTCTTGGACTTATTTTTTTTTTTTTTTTTAAACTCCAAACTGCAGCTATAAACAGATTTGACAACAACACTATGACTCTTCACTCACTTCCCCAGATGTTAAACAGTGGCTGCAGATTTGTAAGGAGAGAGCACAAAGATAACACAAGATTTAGATTCAGAACAGTGACGACGGAAAGATGCATTTCAGTTCATGGTGCCAGTTTGACAGTGAGATAAAACCATCTGAATCTCTTTCTGCATTTCAAAGAACTTTGAAAGACACGATGATGAAGTGATACGGCATTGAATAAGCTGATGTTGTGTATGTTTTGTGCATTTGAAAATGTCTGTAATAATCTTCTGAGTTGAATAGCTAATATTCTCTTTATGTGCAGGGGTTGTTGTCTGCTCTTTTTCATTCATGATTTTTTTTAGTTGTTACATGAACTATGCACATTTATTATTGAACGAATTAGATAAAAAATTTAATGAATGGATAATCTAACAGCTGCTTTTATAGTTCAGGTAAATGTTGCAAAGACGTTCTGACCTAATATTTGTGGAAACAGGCAGAGGTTTTTCCAACTTGTAAACCACAATTGTGTTTGTAACATAAATTGGAATCCTCTTCATTTGTTTTAAACAAAATGGGTTGAATCTGTTCTCAGCTCCAACATTTTAAAACTGAGCAGCTAATGAAATAACTTCTTTGGGTTTTAATTGCAAGTTAAAATTAACAGAGTCCAATCCGTGGATCACAGATTATTTCTTGCAATAATAACATTCTGGACAAGCTCATCCTTCTCCCATCCCACACACAACCAAGCTCACACTCACTTTATGAGTGTGAGTGAATTAATTTTAAAGTTGCAAAATCACACATGACTTTCAGCTTCTTTAGCCAGTTTTAGCATTTAGCCATATTGTCGTATTATGTATGACACACAACTCTTTATTACTCTGACTAGACCTGTCATGATAACAGATTTTGCTGGATGATTAATTGTTCCAGAAATTATTGAGATAAACAGTAATATTGTTTTGAGACCATTTTCATATAGTGCATTGATAACGACATAATAAGGCAAGTTTCCTCTCTCAAAGACCAATAAACATTAATTTTGTGCAGAGCACTAAACACTGGGACTGGAAGATATTCTAAAAATCCAAAACAAAATGACCAAAAACAATAAATAAAATGGAAATAAAAACCACACACAGCCAAAACCATAAATAAAACACATTATGGCGACTCTGTAAACAAAATTTCCCTTCAGAAAATATTAATCATCAGAATGGAAATTATCAAGCTAATTTTAATTTATCAAGCGATTAATTGATGAACTGATTAGTTGCTGACAAACAATTAAGCAATTGGAAATTCATTGATTGCAACTAATAAATTCCTATTTTTAAACCACCCTTATGCCCCTGTAGGCTATGCCGCCCCAGCCAGTGAGCCATATAAGTTTTTTTTTGTTTTTTTTTTATTTCCCCATTTTTGATCACTTTGTGTTGGTCAAAACAAAATCCTGATTAAATTCACTGCAGATTGCAGCTGTAATGTGACAAATGGTGAAAAAGGGTTATGGATACATTTACAAGGCACAAAAGTTTGTTTGTTACGTTGGGTTATTGTAAGAGATGTGACACTTCAGTCGGTGACGGTTCTATGTTCAAAAGCCTCTAAATGAGTATCTTTCCGTCCTTGACTCGACGCACGGGTAGTTTCTGTACGTGTTCGAGTCTGCCTAAAAGAAATGTGAGCTGTGACCGCACTGAAAAGAGTCACTGAATTGTAGCAACACCTTCAAAATGCTCACTTTGTCCAGCTGAAAGCGCCAACCTCCTGAGGTAACACAACACACACGCACACACAGAAAAAGTCAGTAATTTCAAACCCTCTTAAAGCTCCAACCATTTTTCTGAAATGTTTCAGGTCTGCTCTCGGCAGGAGATCCGGCTGAATGGAAATATCAACGCTGAGTGCTTGTAAAGCTCTTGATTATGGAAGTTGGTAAAGCTGTGGGACTCCAGTCCTCCAGTCTCCTGAATGTTAGCACTCACGAAGAACACAAAGAAAAGAAAGAGGAGGCACCAGGCTGTGAGAGTTAAACTCTAAGAGGTTGACTCTTTTTTTATTATTTTTTTTATTTTTAGGGGCCACTTTGAAACCTGAAAAAAGAAAATGTAAAAGCAAGATTTCTTCCATTTTCACAAACAAATGTTGCTACCCTGACGCACAACCACAATAAAGAAACCAGAAGGTAGCTTGCAAAAATCCCAAATTAATTATCTAATGAATATTACAGCCACATCAGTGAAGAGCATTGAAGCGTGAATGACTCTGACACTTCTGATTGTGCATTTAATTAAATTAATGTACAGCAGAGGCCACCAGTTATTAAGACCTGAGGGAACGGTCGAGTCTTAATTCCAGAGATACAATCTCAACCCCTTTAACGCTCTTTGCACTAAATAAGCTGAAAATAATTCAGTGCTGTTGGCAGGGCCATTTCAAAAATGAATCACGTTGCATTAAATGTGTTATAGTTGGACTCCATAATTTTAACTACTCTTAAAAATTAACTTTGAGCTTCATATCATGTTATACTGTAATTTTCTGATCAAATGTGCAATTTCTTTGTTTTCCCCCATAGTCTTTACAGAGTTTTAGAAAGAGTAGGAGCTTCTTAAAGAGACAACCCCAATTTCAAGGCATTAAATTGCAAAGTCAAATTTCTTTTATGTTTTACGTTATGCTTGATATAAATAACATTTTAATAACAACTGATAGTACTATAGGTACTTGCTTATTCTGTAAAATGTCACATTGTGTTTGGAAAATACATGGTACCACCCATTTAAGAAACTTAATTCATTAAAACAGTTGTATGGTAACAGGTAAAGTTAATATGTCTGTTTTAGTGTACGTAAATTAGTTTTGCTGGAATTTCTCTCACATAGATATTTCTCAGTATATGACTGTTGGGTAAATTGTTTTATTATTATCTTATATTTGTTTGTTTCTTTTATATTTTCATTTACTCTTATAATGATTTGTTTTATATGTTTACTTTCATTCTAGCTTAGGAATGTTTCTGTGTCTTTGTAACCATGATTCCTTTCTCAGAAGGCCTCTTTGTGGAAGCGCAGTT
>CAEGAD010012677.1:0-11308 GCA_903067055.1 Poeciliopsis paucimaculata
TTGACATTCCCTTTAGCGCAGCACTGTCTAATGGATGTATAAGGTAGCGCCTTATAATGCGGTGCGCCCTATATATGAAAAAAGTTTTAAAATATGTCATTCATTGAAGGTGCGCCTTATAATGCGGTGCGCCTTATAGTGCGGAAAATACTGTATACATAATAATAGTACATACAGTATATGTGAATAAATTGCTGCTTACAGGGCAACTAAAAAAGAATGAAACAAAAAAGGGCAATATTTCATCATTTAATATACAAGTGAACCAAAGAGCTGTTAACCTGTGTCCAGAACCACCAATGTGCTGCAGGTCTGAGGCATTTTGTTAGCATGTTTTCTATCATTCTTCTAGCTTGATAGGAAGCCTTATCCAAACTGGTAATCCACATTAATAAAATGGTGAAATAATATTGACCATAAAACACTCTATTTATAAAAGATATCAACATTCTTCCTACACAATCCTAAGAAACGTTTTTAATGTTCTCTTCACAATATTTATTTACTTACTATTAATCTATTTGTATGAATTGTTCTTTAAATTGCCATTTATATTATTTTTCAGTCTCAGGAAATGATTGAGGGATGAAGAGACTGATGTCTGGTTCTTTGGGTTCTGACGGGTCTGCGGTTCCTCCCCTGAGCCATTCTGTCTGATATCAAACAACCCACTGTGCCCCCTGAATATCGCAGACTGATTTTTTTTTTTATGTCCATTTTAAACTTCACTCTAATTGTTTAGCCTGGAATGCGCGTCTTCCCATTCAAGTCTGTATTTTTTCTAAGGACGGTGTAGTATCGGGTGGACATTTTAAAAAGACATGGGTTGACAGCAGCTCACCGCTGCTGTAGTGTCCGTCTCTAAGCAACCGTGACAACAACGTCAGTTCGTGGGGTTGTGAGGGGGTCCTATTAGGTTCCACAACGACAATTTAATCAGTGATGCAGCACAAACAGCTGCATGGAATGCAGCTGTTTGTGTATGCATTCCATACACAAACAGCTGTTAAGTACATAAAATGCTAATTAGAATAACAATTCCCCATATTGTTTTTGCGCCCCCTCGAGTGCAGTGCCCCTATGCGTTGCATACAGTGCATACCCACTTTTTGCGCCACTGCCAGTAGCAGGTGCTAATTTCCACCCCAGGTTGCACCTAAAATAGAATAATTATTTACGTCTGGCTTTCTTCAGGTTCTTCTGCTTATCAGAGAGAATCTAAAGCTGAGAAACTCTCTAGCATTTAGGCATTGTTTAAAGTCACAAGAGCTCACAAAAAAAGCTGTCAAGACAGATGCTTCTGAACTTCTAAAAATATATATTTCTGAATAGCTAGACAAGTCATATCTGTTGAGAGGGATGTGACATGATGTGGCAATTTCATTCTTTTGGACAGCTCTATGCCATGAACAGTAGGACTGAAGATGTTCTTTGTTGTTTGACTTAGCTTATAAGTCAACTTATATTGTTATTTTTATTTAATTTAAAATGATTTAATAAGAATTAAAAATAACAGGAATGTACAATTGTTAGAAATTGTTGGATATTTTTTATATTTCCTGGTGCAAAAGAGAATTTTTGCTTCTGTGTTTTGAAACATTTGAACAAATAATAATTTAAAATGTTCTAAGTCAATTCAGCACTGTTTATCTGTATTGGATTGGTATTGGTGGATACTAAACCTCAGATATTTGTATTGGAAGTGAAAAAAGTGAATCGGTGCAGCCCTAGTTTGAGGCCACTGATTTAAATAGCTTGCTTAAATTCAATAAAATATTGTGAATCTCACCTTTCCCATTTCTTGGGTCCATGTCACTGAAATCTGGTTTGGCACAGCAGATGAAAGTCTGACAAGGGAGGTAATGTTTAGGGGTCTTCCTGTTCTCTTCTGTTCAACTCCATTTTTTGGTGGTGGTGCAAATCCCTAAAGACAGAAAATTTAGTGTCTTACCCCATTAAATACTTTAGTAGAAGGTATACACTTTACTATTCTAAAGGAAAAATAGCACTTACAGGCAAAGGAAAGAGCTTGCCATTGACCTTTATACAAAGACTGTTGGGGAAATTATCATCTTGTGGACAACTTGTCTCTGCCAAGCAGAACCTGAAAGTTAAAAAAAAACATTTAAGCATAATATTCATATTATGCTAGGCTGTGTCAAAGGAGTTTGCATGCAAGAAGGGATGGTATAATTTAATTAATTTTGTTATATAGTGCAAAGTCTCAATAAAAGCCATAAAGGCGCTTTGTAATCACATTAAATTTATATGCAGACGTTCAGTATATTTAATGTAGTCGGGTAGATTAAATTTTAACTACACATATTTAAATTAAACCTTAGCTAAAATAATGTGCAATCAAACTCAACTATTTTGCCAATTTGTCAAATGACTTTCAATCAAGGAAATCCAGATGATTTCTATGAAAATACATGAAGACTGTTCTCGTCTTACTGTATGAGAACAAATTGGTCACAAAGAGACTCACAGTTAATCAATTTAAATGCAACACTCTTTTAGATTACCAGTTTTACACAAAAACAAAAAGTTAAATATCTTTGAAATTTTGACTGTTAATGCACAAATTGTACTTTACAAATTACAAATAATAAAATGTCATATTCTTGGATCGTAAAATATTTCTCTAAAGTTTTTACCTTTGAAAACAGCAAACTAGGTATAAATACATTCACTAAATAATGCGAAGTTGGATACTGATCCAACTGTTTTACAGTACTGTTGTTACTGTAAAACAACAGTAACTTGTTGTTTTACAACAAGTTACTGTCATATTGCAATGCAGACACTATTGACTTGCAGAGCAGGTCAATAGTAATAGGGACCAATGGGCTTGAACTTGATGATCTCCCCTTGAGTATGTATGTACACAATAGTGCAATTAATGCATTGAAACATGCACACTAGTGCACATTGCTCCAGCAGGCAATGTGTTCCCTGCTGGTTTTATTTTATTAGTTTTGCCAATTGAGGGGAATACTTCATAATCCAAGCTGCCTCAATGTAAATATAAGAATTGACTTATTATTGAAAATTATATACATCGTACAATGTTGTGTGTAACATGTGTTAATATGGGCTACAACTTGCTGAATCACTGATAAACTAACGGTGTCTGAATGACGTCTTATTGCAAAGCCATGTTGTGAAGAGGGGCATTGCTGTTCCCTTCATTACTTTTTGGACAGCTTCATTCATTATGTTATTTTTGGAGGACTCTGACTTTAAAAAAAAAAACTGGCAACAGTTTTTGTTGGATTTATGAAGAGTAGCTAAAATACCAATATTAACCTTTACATTATTTTTAGCTACCAAATTTATTTAAAAGTTACTAATCTCTTTTGTCATTTCATATTAAATGACAATAATTAATATGAATTAATTACTCATAATTCAACTAAGTTCTTACCTTAGTTGAATTTGAACCATGTAGTCCCTTCTGCCACCTGGCAGGAAGTCTCTGTGAAACATAACAAACCACTCATTTTAATATATATGATTTCTTCAACTAGTGAAGAAACTTGAACAAACAGTCCATACCTGGATATGCATACTTCTCGAACTTGCTGAGGTGTTAATGCAAAAATAAAATACTTTTCTTGATGGTACCTCTGTGCAGTACTTGCTCCTAAAAAATATTGCTCGTCATAAAACTATTTACTGTACCTTGACAAAACACATACAGACACATTTGCATTTCTAACTATATTACCCTTGTGAAAAAATAATATATTTAAGTATATCTTAAATATGTTTTATTTTTCTGAAATACATTTTTAGTATTTTATCAACTGGCTATTCTTATTAAGACTATATTAAAAATCTAAAATAAATACATTTCTAATGTATGCTCCTAATACTCTTAAAAAAATTATTTTGGTACACTTTCAAAAAGTATATTTTTCTAAACTATATAGAAAACTAAATTCTAATTAAATATATTACTAAAATTATACTTTGGATCTTCCTTTTTAAAATACACTATGCACGTATTTGTAAAAAATATATATTTTAAATGTACATTTTAAAAATATATCACAAATATTTACAAAATACTTTTCTGAAGTAGAAACAAAAACAATACTTGTGTGGAATGTATGTATATATAAATTCATATGTATATAAATGTACATACATACAGTTGTGTTCAAAATAATTGCAGTCCCACGTCACTGGCAAGATAAATCACTGTTTTTGTTTGAATTTCAACTTCTACACTGCAGTAAATTTCTAAAAGGTTTAGTGAAGTTTTAGAAAACCAACAGACCCAACAGGCATTTTGTGCTTGCTGCTGATTCTGTGAAACTTAATCATTTTCTGAAAGGGGTGTGTTCAAAAAATAGCAGTGCTGAGTTCAATTAGTGAGGTCATTGATTATGTGAAAAAACATTGATGTTATGCAGGTGACCCTTATTTAAGGATCAAGGATCAACTGATGCTGCATTTGCTGGATGTGCATTTGTCCTTGAAAAACTGAGTAAAATGGGTCGTTCAAAACACTGTTCAGAAGAAGACCGTTCTTTGATCAAAAAATTTATAAAAGAAAAGCCCATAAAGAAATGCAGAAAATAATAGGCTGTTCAGCTAAAATGGTATCAAATGCTTTAAAATGGCAGCCAAAACCAGAATGTTGAGGGAAAAAAAGAAAAACAGCTATTCGAATGGATCGGAGAAGAACCAAAATGGCAAAGGCTCAGCCAATGATCAGCTCCAGGAGGATCAAAGAAGATCTATGATTGGCTGTGAGTACTGCAACAATCAGATGACGTCCAAGAGAAGCCAAGCTACCAGTATATTTCAATGTCCCATTGTTAAAAAAAAAAAGACGTGCTGAAAGCGGCTACAATTTGCCAAAGAACATATTGACTGGCCTAAAAAGAAATGGCGTAATATTTTGTGGACTGATGAAAATAAAATTGTTGTTTTTGGTTCTAAAGGCCACAGACAGTTTGTCATACGTCCTGCAAATTCTGAATTCAAGCCACAGTGAAGACGATTAAGCACAGTGGTTCAAGCATCATGATATGGGGAAGTTTTTCATCCCATGGTGTTGGTTCTATTTAATGCATCTCAGAGATCACGGACCAGTTTGAGTACACCAGAATACTGGAAGAAGTCATGTTCCTGTATGCTGAAGAGGAAATATCCTTGAAATGTTTGTTTCAACAAGACAATCACCCCAAACACACCAGCAATCAAGCAAAATCATGGTCCCAGACAAAATAAAATTCAAGTAATGGAGTGGCCAGCACAATCCCCGGACCTTAATCTCAAAGAAAACTTGTGATCTGACTTTTATCATTTGTAGTTAAAACATATGAAGTTGTGCTTCAGCAACAAGCATGCTCAACTAAGCTAAAATTTAATATACTTACTATATTTATTTTTCACAAGGGTAGAACTCTATTGACTTAAGATAAAGTTTGATCAACTCTATTTGTTAACCCTTCCAGTTACCCCAACTATTACCGTTACATTCCTAACATTTAACGTAAAGTTAATGTACACTTTGTCCCCAACCCTAAAAACAGTGGTCCTTAGTCTTTACAGCGTAAATTATTATACTGGAAATGATCTCCAAACACTTAAGTATAAACAGGCACTGAATACTTTCCCTAACCCTAGAATTTAGTTCTGGTCCAGAAGCCCTTCATGCACAAAAAAAAAAAAAAAAAAAAAAAAAAAAAATAACTTGGTAACATTGCTTAGCAGGCTTTAACGTATAAAAAAGGCTACAATCAAATAGTAATGTTTAAGTGTACTGAACTCAACTCATGTAAAAAGTTACTCATCTCATTTTTGCTGTTAACAAATGGGAAAACATCACAGACCTAGACTTGAAGGCTTGATAAGAACATCTAGCACATCATAAAAGGGCAGGGGTTTCATCTGTACATCAGGATGGACGGGGGGAATAAAAGGGGCAGGCTGTTGAAGGTTCATGCTGGTTTTGGCACAATACCACACTGCTGTTTCGCCTGTCAAGAGGCTGAGGTTTATGTTAGAGAGTTGACTCCTGCCAACAGAGAATAGTTGTCAGTACATTTTATCTATAGTCCTCCAAACCAAGGTTACAACCTGCTTAGCTTACAATAGTGAAAAGAGACTACATAAAACATTTCACAAATTAAATATAGATACAAACACTGCAAACCCACAAAATAATATACAAAGAGTTCAATATTTTTAGACAGATGTTTTAAGATTACTATATAAATGAATTAGAATTGATTCAAGTAGCAATTATAAAGCATAACAAACTGGTAAACACTACCAACACAGGCTGGAGAGGAAAGAAACAACATCAAAGATGTCTGTAAGCATCTTTTTACACTAATAAACCGTGAGCCCCTAATTTTAGTCAAATTGTAATATTCTTGCAAAAGTTTTAAATACTTCTTAGAGATGTGTTAAATCTAAAGCTGACATGGACATTCATTCTGAATATTAAAAAAGCACACAATTTTAAGCACAATGATTCTTTTTGAATAAGCAAAAGTCCACATTTTTATTCATATTATTTGATATGTTTCAACCTTAATGAGAACTGTTTCACCAAATTGGTGGCTGATTGTACTGAATTAACTAAATAAAGAGCAGCTGTAGGCTTTTATAAAGTCTGAGTGGTGGTTTGAACAACCGATGAATGGATAATTATATAACACACATTTGTTTTATTCTGTGGAAAGCATGCCATATGAAGTTGGCATATCATAAATCTACCCAAACAATATGCCCTGTTGTATTAAATAATATAGTATCAAAAGTACTGAAGCACCAACTGCAGACCAGCAACTAATGGCTTTAAAAAGTTTCACTAGACATGTAAGCAACTGACAGAACGTATCTTTAAAATGTATAACCAGCTAAACATGTTGTCAGTATGTCATAAGTCATGTGTTTTTTTTAGATTGAAATAATCTGCCAAGCTTGCAGCTATAGTCCAGTCAAGAAACAACCTAACCTAAAATACTGCAAGAACTATATGATACAAAAAAACAAAACAAGCTCTTTACTAAGTCTGTGAACCAGAGCAAATGTTGAAATAATAACTGAGAGATTACCAATAACTGCTCATATTTCCTTTGAAGAACTGAGTTTAACAGGGTATTTGCTTTAGCTGGGGATACATTAGCTGGTGAAGTTGAATGTGGTAAGCAAGACTTGATTAGAAGATGTTCTTGTTGACCTATTAAGCAAATAGATCATTTCCTTTGTATTGTACATTTTCTATGCCACAATCTTAATGACTGTGGCATAGAAATCATGCCACAGTCATTTCTATTGTGGCATGACACAATCTATAAATTGGCACAACAGACACAATCTATGTTAGTATAGATTGTGTCTATGCCACAATAGAAATGATTGTGGCATAGACAGACAGATAGATTAATAGATCAATATATATCACATAAACCATAAATCTGGCCATGATTAATAATGGATATTTTTTGCTACAATGGAAAGCATGGCAACTGCAAACTATTTTTTCTTCCAGTTCCTTCATAATGCAGTTTTTCCTGCCTCGTAGTCCTAAAAGTCGAGTCAGAAATATGACATTTACACAATTTATTGTTTACCTCGGGGGAACAAGGGTAAATCAGCCTAGATTTCCTTAATTGTGAAAGATCTGCAATCAACCAATAACTATGTGAGCAACTGATCCTTTCCACTAATCTTATCTACCTCCATAAAGATCTGGAAATCAGTCACTGTCTTCCCTTTGCTCTGCTGTGAGTGAGGATGACTAAGCTGCCCTCAGGTCACATCTGTAATGGTAACAATAGTCACCTCACTGTCAACTGTCAAATTACCTGATATATTTAGCAATTTTTCAGACAAAAAATAGATATCAGCCAAAGTCAAAATCAAGAGGTCAGGCTTTTTAAAGAGATGGTTGGGATTTTTACCCTTGTAAAAATCCCAACATAAAAGAGCATTACACGGTGTCCTTAAACATCTTACACTGCTATGACAATTGAGAGAAATGTGTTCCATTCAAAGTATCACCAAAAGTTAAAGCATGCGGCTCTGCTTAGCTGCTGCTATGTTTAAGTATGAAAGAGCCTTGTCACCCTTCTATAATGTTCATTTCTGAGGTGCTCCAATAACGTTGCCAGTTCAATTAGACCCAGGGATTTTTTTATATGCAGTAGTGTCAGAATCCAAAACATTTCCCCAAAACATTTTGGTATCTGTTCATTAACACCATTATTAACAATTTCAATCAATATTCAGTGCAATGGCGTTCTTCACCTCTTAGAGATAAATGATGAATGAGGATAATTCACTCGTTTTCACAAAAATAAAACTATTTTAATTTTTTTATGTCTAATAGGAAAATCTACACAGAAAAATCAATACATAAACATGTAAATATTATTTTTGCTGCCAGGGTGCAGTCTTTCACCTGGTGTGTTACCCAGTAATTTCTCCAAGTTATCTACTCCCTGTTTGGTAGGATAGTGTTTTCCAGTGTTGATTTTAGCAAAGTGCTGATGAGGACAACAATGCAAAGAGATTATCAAAGGTTATGTTGTGCCTCTGAGACCATTTTCAACAAGAAGTGATTGTTCTCTGGAGCTCCTAAAACTAGCTTTCCAGTGTAAACCTTCTGTGCACAGCTAGTCTTTGCATTGCATGCTGCTCAGATTTTTTATGCCATATTTAGCTACTTGGAAGGCATATATTGTTAGAATGAGAACTCCTGAAATATGAATGAAAATGCCTTTCATCAAAACACACGTTCTTTGTAGATCAGACTATTCCAAGAATGATTTTCTTTATTAAGCTGGGCAGCAGTAGCTCAAAAGCTGACTTGGTGTCTTTGACACAAGCCGCTGGCACTATCTTTAATATATTCTCTACATGCAGTTGTCTTGGTGTTTACTTGGAGATGAATACCACTGGAGTTCACAATTTGTTTACATGAATATCATGTTTGGATATGACTAGTGTTTTCATCATTTGTTTTATAATCAGAATTAGGATCAACCTCAATACCTTCTTCAGCTTCCTTCTGTATTCCCCTGTCATGATCGAAGATAAGTTCAAGCGTCTCCATTTTTTTCTGTTGGTCATCTACTGAAAACGACTAGATCACATGTAAAGTTTTAGGACTTCCTTGCAGATAATAGTTATAAGTTTACCCCCTCGTATGCTGAGTGTCCACTCAACAGGCAATAAGTTTGCCCAGGGGAACAGAAAAGGTTCCTGTCAAATCTTCATAACTCCCGTCTCCTCACAGTTTACTGGTGAGGTAAAGAGGAAAGGGGGTGAGGGTGGCGAATTTATCTGTCAGTGTATGAGGTTAAATTAGTGGCAAACAAACAAACAATATTAATATTAAACCCTTCTGACACTTTAATTTGACTGCTGGGTCAAACTGACTCAAACAATATCTATGTACTATGAGATGTGTGATGTGCTGCAACTATGTAAAATAACCCATTTTCATCTTATATGCTCATCATGGTTAGATGTTTCAACCAGAAAAAGTACTTTGAACAAATTCTTTTTAATATTTTTAAACTTCATAATGGGTCAATTTGACCCGCAGCAAAACAGGGCATTTAAAGGGTTAAATCAAACGATATCACTCCCAGAGGTTTGTACTGAGTTTGCAATAGGAGTCAATGGTTGCTGCTCATTTCATTCTTTAGCAACCCTGTAGTCATCCTCTTGCTTTCTTGCATCAAAGTTCGCCGTTTCGGGGCTAATTCATAATTGTAGCCTGCTAACGACTGCTTTAGACCCATATAAAAATGCAATAATTAACATTTCCTTTGTCTATTGCAATAAATGATTCAATCACTCCACAAAACCGAGCCGTACAAAGGACAATAGCAGTAGTAGTCCCTGTAAGGTGTTAGAAACTATTTTTAATTCTAATTTAATGCCACCATAAGCGTCGATACTGTTATTTAAAAAATGTTAAAATAAATAAATTTTAAAAAAGCAGTACATTTTCAAAATGTAAAACACAAAGGAGCTGCTTTGTGAAAAGTAAAACTGTTAGCATGAGGCTATTCTTAGAAGTATTTAAGATCTGTAGTCCACTGAAACTCTCTGGGTATAAGTGTCCTCCAACTTTTTCAGTTCACGGTGTTATATATTTACAGCTTTTCTACCTTGGCTGCGTCATGAAAAGTCAAAATAACTAAGATTACAAAGCCTTTTTGTTTTCGCCTACCTGTGATCCCCCATTTTTTTGCCATTTTGTTTTTCCGGGTCAGTATTTCCGTTATAGCTTAGCTCATTTGCGCATGTGCTAAAAGAAAATACTTCCGGTAGGTGTTTTTATTTATTTTTCCTTTTTATATTTCATTGTATTCGTACAAAATATTATATAATGCAAATACTATCACAAAAATACAGATAAAAACTGTTTGGTTTCATTTAGCTAATTTGCTTTGACTGATATTTTCTGAAAACAAAAATGTATCTAGTAAATGTATATTTGTGTATCAAACGTGAGGAAAACTGGAGTAATAAATGTGTATTTCCTATTGTGACCTTAAGTACAATCACTGCTAATATAGAGTGTTAGAAGAACCTAAAAGCCTCCTTTTACCAAACCTTCACACAGATATGTTTGTGAGAATTATTAAAGGCACTGTTTGCAAATTAGATACGTTTCATTTGGTTCATGAATTCACAGATGCCCTGATTTAAGGGCAAGCGAATTCACAGAGAGTTTATTTTATTGCACAAAATAACAAAACCTTAAACAAAGCTCAAAGCTTCCCCTGGAAATATTTAGTTTGCTGCTTGGGGACAAATAATGAATAAGAAAAAGAAATAAAAACAGCCAGATGCTCCCCAACAAAAACACACACAAAATCTCTGGAGAATACCACAAAGAAATAAAACTCCCCTTCCACTAGTTTCTTCAGTCTAATTGAAACAGTTCCTTTAAAATGAGCCAGAGGGGTGAAAAACAGAGTCTCCCATCCCTAAAAAAAATAGTTTTAGTCAATAACTACCCAGAATAAATAAACCTAATCTAAAAAAAAACTAAACTAGACTGAAACTAAGCTACACTAAAACAGTAGCAGCCAGTGGAAACACTCGCAAAGCAAGCTGAGTAGAGCTGAGCCGGTGGAAAAGGGGAAAACTTAACTCTAAAAGCCTACAAGAAATTATAAGTCAGTTAAGCTCAAGTTCCTGCTGTTTGGATATCCTACCTACACATTTCTTTAAGAAGTTTCTGTCTATCATTGCTAATGATCTGGTCCAAATAGTAAACTCGTCACTCTCATCAGGTGTTTTCCCTCAGGCTTTAAAA
>CAEGAD010012701.1:0-47156 GCA_903067055.1 Poeciliopsis paucimaculata
AAGACTGGTGCTATTTCGATCTACATACGGGTTGATATATATATATATATATATATATATATATATATATATATATATATATATATATATATATATATACGTTAAGCAAACCAATTATATGGGTGTAGCTTTGACCACATTGGTTGATTATAGAAACAGCAGTTGGGTTTAAAGAAGCTCCTGAGATACTTTAGATCCTTTTGGCTCTCCTAATGTACTTTAATCACCTCAGCAATTTAGTTATTAATCTGTCAATGTTTATAGTCAGAACCTCACAACAATAATCACTCTAAAATTAAAGCTTACCAGCGATCAACAAGAGTATATTACTGCAGCAATTGCATTCAGTAACTGTACTGCTAAACGGTATTTTTAATAATCTTTTGAGACAAACAGCATGAATTCCTGATGCTAACAGCGGAAAAGTAGTTTAAACAGTAACAATTACAGTTTTGTTATTACAATCGGAGTATTTTATAATTTCACGGTTTTTATGTCAGTATTTAATGGACTAAAATGTTTGATGTTCCCTGCATTTACAGGGCAAATATAATTCTATATTTGGCCTGTTTTAAAGACTGCAGTGAGGATCAAATACAAATCTAACGGAGGCATTAAAGCAGTTCAAACATTTGTTTGTATGTTTTTCACAGTGCAGCCATGAACTGGAACAAAGGCGGTCCGGGAGTGAAGCGTGGGTTTGGTTTTGGAGGTTTTTCCCTTGCAGGGAAGAAAGAGGAGCCTAATGCTCCCCCAAAATCTCACACATCATTTGGCGCTTCTGGATCAAGTGGCGCTTATGGGAAAAGCCCACAGCTTCCGTCTTTCTACAAAATAGGGTCCAAAAGAGCTAATTTTGATGAAGAAAACGCGTAAGTGACAGCTGCCCTCAGTGAATTTAGTGTTTTACACAATATTAGTTAAACTGCTAAGATCTGAATGGAATGTAAAAGCAGTTGTGCAAATTAAAATCGTATGTTTTCCTTTGTTGTAGGTATTTCGAAGATGATGAAGAAGAGTCCAGCAGCAACGCCGATCTGCCCTACATTCCTGCTGAGAACTCGCCCACGCGGCAACAGATGAAGTCGGGCGGCGGCAGCGGCTCCGACAGTGAAGATGATCCGTTGGACGCCTTCATGGCAGAGGTTGAGGTGGGAAAGTTACATAAAGTGAATTATTATTGTTGAGCCCTGATAAAATTTTTATCAGGGTTTCACCTTTCTAAGACTGGAAAGGTGAAACTGAAGATTCGGCCTGTTGATAAGTTAAAATGAGCTCAATAATCTCAATTATTATTTTTTAAGAAGAAATTTTGTTTACAGAGACACTATAATGCATTTTAGTTATAGCTTCGCTTGTTAGTGGTTTTAATTTGCATTTTATTTACTATTTTTGGTTGTTGTGTTTTATTCTGGGTGTTTAAATATCTTCCAGTTCAAGTGTTCTTTCTAAAATAAAATTTTTTTGTTCTTGCATATGGTAAACTTGCATTGTTATAGCATAATCAACACATTACTTGAAAATGGTCTCAAAACAATAATACTATCAATCATCACAATAATTCTTTATATAGTTGATCGTCCAGCAAAATTTATTTTAAGGATAGCTCTACTGAAGATGTGATGTTTCATTTTATTGCTCAGTGGTTCCAACAATGACTCTGAAGCTATCTTTAAACATTTACACAAAATGAAGTGTTGTATTTTACTATTTTATTTCCTTTTCTCAGAACCAAGCAGCTAAAGACATGAGAAAACTAGAAGAAAAGGAGAAAAAATCAACCAAGTAAGTATTTTCATTTAATATATCTGTTAAAAAAAGAAATTCCTGAAGAAAAAAAACCCGATAAAAGATGAAACTTTACAGTAATTCTTTTAGGTTTCTGTCTGATTTTTTTTATTTTCTCATGTTTGTGGCTTTTCATTGCTCTTTTAACTGGGGGGAAAAAAGTCACAAAACAAAAGTGACGCGTTAGGCAGAGTCTTTGTGGGATGTTTGCTGCTTTTGGTGTATGAACGAGTTGCAGGGAAGTTTTTTTTTCTCCGCTTGTTTTTTTCAGGGGTATTCGTGATGACATTGAGGAAGAAGATGAGCAAGTGAGTGAGCTTTCCAAAGTTTTTCAATCCAGAGACGTACTTCCTGTATCCTCTCCGATCTTTTATTCTGCGTCACATTTCTCTGACTCCGCAGGTTGCAATTAGGATCATTGTTGTGGCCTGATTTTTGTGAATTTTCTTTTTTTATTTAAATCCTACAATTTATGTAATTTTATATTTTTAGTTGCTCGACTTTGAACTGCACCAAACTATGTTAGTTTTTGAAATAAATGCTGTATTCTCTACAGGAAGCGTATTTCCGCTACATGGCAGAGAATCCCACAGCAGGTCTGACCCAGGAGGAAGAGGAGGAAAACATAGACTATGACAGTGATGGAAACCCAATTCCTTCTACAACCAAGAAAATAATCCTGCCGCTGCCACCTATTGATCACTCAGAGGTACTCTCATTAGTAGAAATCACTTTAACTGTATGATTTATTTTCAGGAAAATCAAAATAATCCTTTTTTCTTGTGATTTGTGAATCTCGTAGATCGACTACCCACCTTTTGAGAAAAACTTTTACAATGAACACGAGGAGCTGAGCATTCTCAACGGCAGCCAGGTGTTGGAGCTGAGGCAAAAACTCAACTTGAGAGTAAGTCCGTTATTTATTTATTTATTTCACATTCAAATTGCTATTTTATTCCCAATACTTCTACAAGGTTGCTTTAAATTAGTTGTGTTCGAGGTTCGGAAAGTGCTTGATTTCTATATAAAGTCTTTTATAAGTGAATGATATCCAAACTGCACATTTTTGTAATAAAGTGCAATCTAACGTTATATTAAAAGCCTAAATTTGGAAAAGGTTATTTACAGTTGAAACCAGATATTTATGGAGGACCAAACTTGACATAATTAAAAATAAATGCAGAAATATATATTTTTTGTTTTTCCTTAAATATGCAGAAAATCAAGAATAAAAAACATTTCTTGACAAAAAATGTATGTTTAAGAAAAGGAAAAATAAAATATATGTTTCTGGTTTTATTTCTAATTATGCCAGTTTTGGTCCTCAGGATATTTTCGGACACCAAATAAAAAGACACAGACATGTTTTTTTGTTTTTTTTCTCACTATCTAAAGTTAAATCAAACTAAACTTTTCTTGTTATTTTAAATCAGTTATAATTACAAAAATAATTTCTGTTTGATAAATGCCACAAAACTTAGCAATAGATTTTTTAAAGAAATATTTTAAGCTTTTAATTTGAAGCAGAAGGTTGCTTACCTTAACATGATTTGGTTGAATTGTTTCAAATATAAAAAAATATTTATTTTCTTTTATTTTTCTCTTTTCTTTGCTTCTCTTCTATTTTCTAATTTTTCTTGTTATTTCCTTTTCTCTCCTTTTGCTTCTTTTGTATAATTTGTTTGCTTTTCTATTCTTTTTTGTATTTTTTCCTTTTCTTTTTTATCCTTTCTTTTTTCCCTTTTTTCTCTTCTTATTTCATTTATCCTTTCTTTTTCTGTTTTTTACACTCTTCTTTCCTTTTTTCTTTCTTTTCATTTCTCTTTTCTTTTTCTATTTGCTTCTATTCTCTTTTTTTTTCTTCTCTTTTTTCTTTTTCTCTATTCTTTTTTCCTTTTCTTTCCTTCTTTCTCTTCTTGTTTTTCTCCGTTTTTATCTTTTCTTTTTGCTCATTCTTATATTTTCTCTTCCTCAGGTTTCTGGTGCTGCTCCTCCTAAACCTTGCACCAGCTTTGCTCACTTCGGCTTTGATGAGCAGCTGATGCATCAGATTCGAAAGTCTGAGTACACTCAGCCCACGCCGATCCAGTGTCAGGTTCAGTATAAATTTACTTTCATATTTCAAGCTGTAGAATTTAAGCCAGAAATTGGTCCAACAACATTATTTGTCCCGACCGTTCTTCCAGGGAGTCCCCATTGCTCTTTCTGGACGCGACATGATCGGCATTGCAAAAACAGGAAGTGGTAAAACGGCGGCGTTCATCTGGCCGATGCTGGTTCACATCATGGACCAGAAGGAGCTGGAGCCGGGAGAGGGACCCATAGCGGTCATCGTGTGTCCCACCAGGGAGCTCTGTCAGCAGGTAAACAACTGGAGTGTTTTTACCCAAAAGTAAATAAGCTGCAGAGGTTTATTTATTATACTTACGTTCTGCAGATCCATGCAGAGTGTAAGCGTTTTGGGAAAGCGTACTCGCTGCGTTCTGTGGCTGTTTACGGAGGCGGCAGCATGTGGGAGCAGGCCAAGGCTCTGCAGGAGGGAGCAGAGATCGTCGTGTGCACGCCGGTGAGAAACTTCACCTGCTTTTTCTTCCTACTGCTGACGTCGAAATGCATAAACGAGAACTTCACCGAATGAAATGTGTTTACACAGGGTCGCCTGATTGACCATGTTAAAAAAAAGGCCACATCCTTACAGAGAGTGACATATCTGGTGTTTGATGAAGCTGATCGCATGTTTGATATGGGATTTGGTAAGCTGCCACTGTTATTTTTTATATTGTTACCGTTTTTTTTATGTATGTAAATAAATAATTCTCCCTTCTTATTTAGAATATCAGGTGAGATCAATTGCAAGCCATGTTCGCCCAGACAGGCAGAGTAAGTCATGTTTGAGATTCTTACTGAGATTTTTAACTTTAATAAATAAGTTCTGGGATGATAAATTGTCCCAGAACTTATTGCAATAAACAATAATATTTTTGTTTTGAGGCCATTTTCAAGTAATAAAATGATGGTGGCACAATAATAATGCAGGGACATTCTGGAAAATCAATAAACCTTAAATTCTAATTAGCATTTAATATTGGAACTGGAAGACATTTTTTTTAAATATCCAATTTTGTTCAGATTAATTAGTGCTTTGACTCTGTTGTTCTTTCACACAAAAGCCCTTTTTTAGAGTCTCTGTACTCCTTTTAACTATTTATCGATTACTGAATTTGTTGACAATTATCTCAATAATTGATTTATCATGATTATTCAGCCCTGACTGCTACTATAATTTCTTTTGCAGCTCTTCTCTTCAGCGCCACTTTTCGGAAAAAAATTGAGAGGTTGGCGAGGGACATTTTAGTTGATCCTATTCGGGTTGTGCAAGGCGACATCGGAGAGGTAATTAAATATTTACAAAGATGTTTTTCATATAAATACATTTTAGGACAAGATCGTGTTTCAAATATTTACTTGTCAGAGAATTCACCTGCAGATTTTGTTTCTTTCTGTCAATTGTTTTGCTTAAAAGGCCAACGAGGATGTGACTCAGGTGGTGGAGCTGCTGCTCAGCGGATCAGATAAATGGAACTGGCTGACCCGAAGGCTGGTCGAGTTCACTTCCACCGGCTCTGTGCTCATTTTTGTCACCAAGAAGGCCAACTCTGAGGAGTTGGCCACTAACCTGACTCAGGAGGGCTACAGCCTCGGCCTCCTGCACGGAGACATGGACCAGAGCGAGAGGAACAAAGTCATCAGCGACTTCAAGAAGAAGAATTTACCCGTTCTGGTTGCCACTGATGTAGCCGGTGTTTACTTCCACTTCTTCTACATCTTTCAATATTCTGATAAATACTTTTGTTACATGTTGTGAGCGGAATAACTCTATTTAGAATAATTTTAAAATGTAACCAATTATAACGTTGCCACCTCTCTGTCCTTCCCCAGCCCGTGGTCTGGACATCCCGTCAATTCGCACCGTGGTGAACTACGATGTGGCGCGCGACATCGACACGCACACTCACAGAATCGGCCGAACGGGTCGCGCCGGGGAGAAGGGAGTCGCTTACACCCTCCTGACCAGCAAAGACACTTCGTTTGCCGGCGACTTGGTGCGAAACCTGGAAGGAGCCAATCAGGCCGTTCCCAAAGAGCTCATGGATTTAGCCATGCAGGTGGGATTAACACGGAAAAAAACATCAAACTTTAACTGGGGTAACAAACTAGAATTGATTTTGGCCAATACCATTTTTTTTTTTCAATATAGCAATATTTCTAAAGTATTTTTGGTCTGTTTTTTAGCACATATACCTTAGTACACTTGAAACAAGATAAGACTAATTCACAAGTAACTTTTAGCAACCTGTAGAAACTTGTTTTAATTAAAAATTAATTCTAATATTGATGATAAAGTGCTAGTTCCTCTGGCAGATTATTTCAGTTATGGGAATAGATTTTTTTCCCATGTTATAAGTGAAATAATCTGCCAGAGAAACTGATACTTTTTATCAATTTTTTGTTTTTTGTTTTTTTTCAAAATTGCAAAATTGTTTTTATTTTTATTATTTATGACAAAAACATTTCAGAATCCATATTTGAATGTAATAGGATATACATTATAATCAGAAGGCCAACTTAAAAACAGTCTCTATAGATTTGAGCAGTTGATCTTTTATCTCCATTTTTCTGATATATGAATTAAATGCTTCCAAATTGTTTCGAATTTGCCCATCTTGCCCCTCCAATATATAAAAAATCCTTTCCAGTGAAAGAGTCGTTATCATTCCATTATAATAATATATTTACATTATTTAGCATTCAGTAGCCCTATATCCGAGAGAATCAGTTTAAGGAATTATTTACTGCAGGAGTCTTATTTCTTGCTTTAAGTTACTTGTACGTTAGTTTTGCCTTAACTCAAGTGAACTAGGATATTTGCACTAGAAACTAGACATTAATATTTAGTAAAATTTTGTGTTTTTGTGTAATGCTTCAATTGATCTCCCCCAGAATCCCTGGTTCAGGAAATCGCGGTTTAAGGGAGGTAGAGGAAAGAAGCTGAACATCGGTGGAGGCGGTCTTGGTTACAAAGAGAGACCGGGTCTGGGGTCCGAGAGCTCTGTAAGTCACTTATCCACGTAAAGTCAATTTGCTTCTCATGATGTCAAAATAATAGCACAAAAATGTCATACAATACCTCTGAATTAGGGCTGGGTAACATGACTTCAAGTAATTGTTTTTTTTTTTCCACACCAGATCTGATTTTAATCAATTTTTTTAGATTAATTGCAAATGCCAGAAAATATTTTCAAGAACTCACTTTTTTTTCTTTTTTACAAAATATTAGGGCCAGGCTATAAAAAAAGCTTAAATAATTTTTTTTAGTTTATTCTCCAAACATTACGACTTCATTCTGGTAATGTTAAGACTTATGACTGTGTTCTTTTTAAAACATGACTTAATTTTTATTGAAAAACAAAATCTTAGCCTGGATCTTACATTTTGTTGTAAAGTTGACCTGCAGTAAAAAACCTATTAATAATAGAAACTGTAAAAGAAAAGAAAAAAAGCTTATCAAACAAGATGAAATCACTCCTAACTATAAAAACCCCAGGAGTTCATTGGTGAAAAAATAAATCCGGATTTTCCAAAAATTAAATCTGCAAACACCAAAAA
This sequence comes from Poeciliopsis paucimaculata, assembly GCA_903067055.1. Classification (NCBI taxonomy): domain Eukaryota; kingdom Metazoa; phylum Chordata; class Actinopteri; order Cyprinodontiformes; family Poeciliidae; genus Poeciliopsis; species Poeciliopsis paucimaculata. The sequence continues at coordinate 7,456 of CAEGAD010012701.1, forward strand.
TTTTATAAATTTGTTTAATCGCCCAGCCCTACTGTGAATTGTGATTTACAGAAATAAATTTAACGTTTAAAATATTTCCGTGCAGGAACGTAGCAGCAGCTTGTCTTCCGCTAGTAGCTTTGAAGGCTACAGCAAACCGACAACTGGAGCGATGGGGGACCGCATGTCTGCACTGAAACAAGCTTTCCAGGTGCTGTTTGTAATCATGTTTTCTCTTAATTACTTTAGTTTTTTCACAATGAAAGTTATTTTTTTAAGAAGATGTGTAAAAATTGTGCTTGTTGTTGTGGCATACACTGAAAAATGTAGATTATTCAACCTTACATTTGAATGTTGATATTAAGGTAGAAACCCACTTTAAAAAATAATTAAGAAAATTACATGACACTTCTTACCATCTTCACCATTTGATGTAAAGAGTAATTTAGGTGTTTGGTTTCTTTTTGACATTTTTGGATTGAATTAATTCTTTGCTATAAAGTAAGCTCAACTAATTAAATATAAGATCTTATCGGTCATTTATTTTTGGCACTAAGTTGATGTTTTTGATGTCTGAAAAGTGAGCCATTTCAAAAACCTTCCAAATGTAAAGTCTGGTTTTACAGCTCTATGCATTGTACAATGGCTGCTGGAAAAGACAAGTGTTTCGTTGTTGACATACCATCGAGAAACCACCTGTCACATTTGGTTGTGCAGGAGGCTCTACTTCTGCTTTTCAAAGATGTTTATTTGTATAATTAAACAACTGTTTGCAGCCGTTTTCACCTGATGGTTTAAAGTTGAGGTTATTTGGATTTAAAGTAATAAGATGCCCTAAACAGCTAATTTTGAAAGGAGATCAAAATATAAAATTTCATTGGTAGAGCTTGTGGACTTATTCCAACCTGTTCAAGGAAGTATAATAGATCAATTTTCTGTTGAAAATTACAAATGGTAGAAACAATTTTCTCCAAAAAAAAAAGATTTAAAAAAAAATGGCATCAGCTGCCTTTTTAATTAATTCATACAGTCAATCATTTATTTCATGGTCTGGTTTTGTTTTAGGCTCAGTATAAGAGCCATTTTGTGGCTGCAACCAGCGGCCCTCCGAAGCTCAGCACCAAGTCCAGCAGCTCCTCCGGTTGGACCAGCGCCGGCAGCCTGAACTCTGTGCCAACAGAGGCTGCCAACGGCTCAGAGCGACCCAACATGGCCGCCTTTTCAATGCCTGGTTTCACCAGCGCCGGATCCCTGAGCTCCGTGCCCGCCAATCCGACTGGCTCTCAGCACAGTAGCCCTCCACCCGCAACCCCGACACAGAGAGAGACCCCACGGGACCGACACGGGGAGTCCCAGGGTCGCCCCGGCGACGGCCATCACCGCCACAGCGACAGGAGCGACCGGCATAGCGGCGAGGATCGCTACGGTGACCGGGAGCGACACGGAGACAGAGATCGCGACCGCCATGGCGACAGGGATCGCCACAGCAGCCGCCACAGCGACAGCCGGAATGGCGACGGAAGCAGAAGAGAGAGAGATGACCGGAGAGGGGACAGGGATGGTGGAGACAGGGGAAGCGGGGAGGGGAGGGACAGGGGAGACGATAGCTTCGCTGTTCCTGACCCGCCCAAACGCAGAAAGAGCCGATGGGATAACTAAAGTTAGCACATCTTAGCTCCATGTGTTCAGCTCCATAACAAGAGTTGGTCCGTCTAGGCAGGTAGCAGATCAGAGCTTGAAATAAGCAGCCATTTTGGTTTAAGCGGTCAGAAAAGTTGGTTTGGACTCAAGGTTTGTTCAGCACAGACAATTCATAAACACCAACTGTACACATACCATCCAAGCTGATGTTACTGTTAGTCAAGTCGAGCATAAAAGCTGTGAATTCTAATGTCAGTAAAAAAATAAAGAAATGCAGTTTAAGATGCATTCTCACACATCTTTATGCTTGCAAAGCTCATGCTTTGTATATTTTTCATTTTGTGTACTGCAAAACTTCAGTTCACAGGTAAATGAACATGTCAACGCATCTATGTGTGGCTCTTTTTGTGTATGTATTCCTGTTTTAGTGGAGTGCCTTTCCATGGCATACGCGTATATCGCATAAATAAAAAACATGTTTGATTAAAAGCTTTGGCGTCCATTTGCTTTGTGTAGTTTTTTCTTTTATATAGGCGACTGCTCTTCATCTGAAGGCATGACTTTTTAAAACATGACTTAATTTTTATTGAAAAACAAAATCTTAGGCTGGATCTTACATTTTGTTGTAAAGTTGACCTGCGTTAATGCAGTTGACTGTGCATTAATCATAGTCATGTCAAATTAATTTTAAAATGCAAGTTGACTTTTAATAATTTAAAACCAAATAACTATTTCTCATATGATAGTTTTTCTTGCTGGATTTTTCTATCAGGCAAAAGTTTGAGTCGCACTCTAACATACCCTTGCTACCTAACCTTTCATTGTATTGATTTGGAAAAATCTAACTATTCGTTGTAAGCTATGTTGTTTATATTAATTATTTTTATTTTGGTCTATACCAAAATTTACACCTAACTTTATATTTTGATCTGTCTGATTATGTAATTTGTAAATAAACTATTTGTGGTTTGATCAGTTTCGTGCTTGAGAAACCTTTTTAGCAAATACTCTTTTATTCCTACTTGAGTAATTTTTTGGATGTGTACTTTTTACATTTATTTGAGTTAAAATGTGATGAAGTAGTCACCTTATTTGAGTACAATTTGTGGGCATTTTACTTGTGTTCTTTGGACAAACTGCTTATTTAGGGCACCTTTATCAGAATTAGACATGACATGTTCAGGGGCGCCTTGAAAAGTCGGACATCATAAACATCCGCAAAAGTACATTTGTGATGATTCGGATAAAAACACAATTTAATTTTAACCAAATGCTATCACCTTAAGCAAAAACATTACGCTCATCGTAAATATGTCCTTTTAAAATTACTGAAATCTCGCGTGTGCCGCCAAAGCGTCGTATTTCTCACGTAGTTTCATTTTGTCCGACAGAACGTGAACACGTCCGGAACAGATGCGAGCCAATAGCGCGCGACATCCTGTCGACGAAGAAAACGGTTGTATTGAAAACCGAGACGAGGAGCGGAGCAGAGGGTAGAAACTCACCGGCAAGCAGGCTAAGCTCCCACGGCAAAACCCTCCCAGACAAGAAGAAGAAATTGGGGACAATATTTTGAGTCCAGTTTCTGAGCCAGTAGATTTCACTGTTAGCCGGGCCACCGCAGACAAGTAGCGCAGATGGTGAGTCCTGCTTTTTCCGTTGGTTTGCACCGTGTCTGCAGCCTCTTCTCTCTTTCTCTCTCCCTCTGAGATGAGGTGATGATGCCTGTCCACTCTAAAACGATCCAAGATGCCGATTCTTATTATCATCTGTTTTTATTTAGTTCTAATTTCAGCTGAGTGTTCATCATTGTTTGTTTTAGATTTAAATACCCCCCACCGGGGTCTTTAAAATGCTAACAGTGCGCCAATTGTAACGTCTAGTTCGCTAGCTTGAAGGCTAATTAATAAATTAAAAGACTTTATTAAATAAAACATTTGCAACACTTTTTTTTTTAGATGTGATTGTTGTTTTTAATCGTATAAACAGTTAATCTAATCCCCTCCTTTCCATTTCCTGATTTGGAAACCGCTTTGTTGCCGAACATAGTGTTATTGTTTTGTTCTGTCAAGCGTAGGGTTGTAACAGCCCTACAAATGAGGTGTTATAGCTGACATATTCACTCTATTTCATATCTATACTCTATTTTATAAAATAGAATAAATTGTATCTGAAAATATTTCAAAATTATATTAAAAAAACTAAATACTGTGGTGGCGTTTTTAGGTGCACCACATCTATATATAATAAATACCTCATAATATAGGTAGATGTGGGTATATTTTAATTTGGAAATGAGTCCATGCATACATGAGCTTAATTTCGTCTGAGTTTGAGTCAGGGTATCATAAAACATAAAATACAGCCTTAAAAATGTAATTTATGTTTATAAAAAAAAGTGCCTAAAATATAAATTTGCAACATGATCCAATTGTAAGGAGCAGTGCCTGAAAATTTGTCACATTTTTTGACATCCCACTAAAAGCCCTTGGATAGTTTTGTGTTTTGATGACCTCTGCATGTTGTGAAATTATTAATGACATCTGATATCCCCTATTGCATGATCCCACTTTAATCCAGCTTCTTATTTCTGTACCAACACAAAATAGTCCTCCCACTAAGAGCTTCACTTCCTGCTTTAGTTTCCTTCAGCTGTCTGATCTCTCAAAGGCACTTTTCATCTGTCTGAGGCGCCACAGCCTGATCGGTTGCTAATTATTTTGCCAGCATATGGCTTCTAGGCTTAACTACACTAACTTTCATTTCCTGCCACAGTTCTCAGACTGTCTGATTTTCAGCAACTCAGAAACACTGCTGCCTCTTGTTTTGGTTAAATATGGGAATCTATGTCACGGTTTTATTTGTTCACCCAAAAAGCAGATGACAGATGGAGCTGTAGACAAATGATATTGTTCTAATTTTGGTTTGGTTTGACTTTATTGAATGTGGTGTAATAAAAGAATAGACAAGTTATAGACAAACAATACATTTAAAACAAAAGCAAACAAAATAAGAGGAGCACTACTTCAACATATTTTTACTCAAGTAAAAGTAAAAAAATAACTTCCTAAGAAAAAACGTCTACTCAGTTACTGAGTAATTGATCAAATTATCAATCATTTAACATTGAAATATTACATAATCAGATGGACCAAAATATAAAGTTAAATGTAAATTGTATTTTCTTTAAAGTAAAACATAATTGTTAATGAGTTTCACCTGTGAGTTTCCAGTTGACTCACATCTTTTCTGCACAGAAGAAGCAGGCCTTTCTGTAAGGAGATGTTCTTATTGTGGTTTGTTTCTTCCATCATGGCGATGGTAGACCTGCATGAACGTATTCTGCAGATAACCACATTCCTTCCCTCTGATTTATATCATTTGTTTCCATTTCCTGAGAAGATTCACATGTAAAACGAACCCTAGTGAAAAATCTGAAGTTTTAAATCAAAGATGAATTTTTTAGGCTTCATCTTCCATGTCATAATGTCATTTGAGCTCTTATTTTGTTGTTGGCTGAACTTGATACCAAGTCTCACATTTCTTTTGCCGTCAGGTACCGAACCCTTTGAACAGCTTGTTTAGAAATCTACATAGCATGTTTTATTTTCAATTACGACAAGCTTTACTGAAACACAGTCAATTGCTTTAACAAATAAGTGAAAGATTGTTTCTTAGTTCATCGTCTTTGTTCTTTGTGTGGTTGGAATGAAAATCTTGCTGCGATTGCAAAGCAGATATTTGCATGGTTGTTGTGTTTTAGTTTTTTACCAGGGCTGGATGAGACATGCTCCACTGAAGAATTTGATTGTGAAATATTTCATTTTCTCCTCTCGTCGTAACATCTGATCGCTGTAGAAGCATTTTGTAAACCACCTTAAATAAAGTTGCAGAAGCCAAGCTGCAGGATGCTGCATGTTTTTAAAGCATCCAGTTAGTCTTTAGTTATGCTTATTAAAATATAAAACAGAAAAAATAAAAACTAGACCAGCATTTGTCTTTGATCTTTTTTATTATTTCAAAGGCACCATATTTTGTATTTCAGCCAATTTTTATTTATTTATTCATCAGAGCATCTTAAGTCGTTTCATAGAAACGTTTTTTTAAAAAGGGAAGTAAACTTTCTGCATTGTCAAAGATCACAAGCTGCTTACTTTACTGCTGAAAAGCCAGTGCCACTTTCTAAACAGGCGTGCACGCTATTTCTCAGAATTGCTACATGCAAATAGGATTGAAATGAGAACTGTGCTTCAATTCGTTGTTTATTTTCTGCTTTTCCCCCTTGAAGGTTTGGCCAAAATAATTTGTAAGCAGATTCTAATCAGCTTTTGTTGAGGAAAATTGACATTTAAGGCATGCTTTTGACACGCTTTGTCTGAAAAAGTTTAAAAAAGTTAAGAGTTTAATAAAAATGTAGGTATGGGAAAAATATTATATCCTTTCTGGATTGTTTTTGTGAGCAAATATTGAACCTATGTTATTGTACTTTTAAAAACGAGTTAAAAAGTGTTGAGTGTGGAAATATGTGATAAAATTTTGACATCTGAAACTATTTTTCCTTTCTCAAAACCCAATGATTTGACTCAGATAAAACGTACTGTTGTTACATGAAAGCAAACTCATTAAAGTAAATGAGAAGAAGGAAGATAAAATGGCTGCTTTATTCTTAAGTTCTGAACTTCCCCACTAGCATTTTTACATGTAACCAAATAGTCGATTTGGGTTGAATGGATGACCTACATCAATAATCCCTCCAGGATTTTGCCATTGTTTTTGCTACTTTAGAAATATTTGTAAAGAATTTCATGTTGTTTCTGCTTGAAATTTCTTCCAGAAAGATGAGGAAAAAAAATAACAAGCAGACAGATTTGAGACACAAACACTTTTATTAATTGAAGGGCTGAAATTGCTCCCTTTTTGTTGCTTGACATCAAGGCTGAGGTAGCAGAAATGAGAAATACTACCACCTGCAGGTGGGAGTTAGCAGTCACTTAAAGGGACGGTATCATGTAAAATAGAATATTTTGAACTTTATATCATGTTATAATGTTATTATCTCCCCAAAAACTAACATGGAGTGTTTCTTTATTCCTATAATCTCCATGGCAACCATTCAGCTGCGCAAGACGCGTGAGTGGACCTAGCGTCTTGTGCTAGGTCCACCGAGGCGCGAGACGAGGCGCAGCTCCTCCTCTGAGCTGCAGTTTCCAAGCTTCAGAGCGTCCCCCAATCAGCTCTTTCAGACTAGCCAACAGCAATTAGCAAACACCTGGTAGAACTGTGCATCAGCGGAGCTCGTTAGAGGAGCTACTTCTTGGTGGAGCGCTGGTAGAAACATTGTTAAAGGGTTAACAGAGGAGCCATGTTGTGATGACTTCCTGAAGGTGGAGTGTTTAAATGGATATAGGCCCAATTTCATTGCATTGTTATTACAAATAAAATTAATTATTTAATTATGCTATAAAATGGCACAATGTGCCTGGAAAATACATAGTACGACCCCTTGAGATCCAATGATTTTTTTTTGCAAATTTCTGAGCAAAATTTGCAATAAACTCACAATTATGAGAGTCCAAAAGAGAAACAGTCCAAACAGAGTTCGGGTGTGATGAAAATTAACTTTATACGATTCTGTTTTGAAATATAAATAGTCGACAGTTTCCTTAAGTTAAAATACAGCTGACTCAAGAAATTATTAGAATATTTTAGTTTGCTTCTATTTTTAAGTTCAGCATATTTATTTTTTGAAAAAACAGTTGACCCTCTTAATACAAGAGAAATATTATATTTTATGAAAATGGATGTTTATCAATGAATTATTGGTTGATCAATAATATCAATCAACTCTGGATTAACTCATTGAGACACAAACATTGTTAATTGATAACTTTGGACATTTCCAGACAGTAAACAATCAGCATAACCTTTCTTTAGAAATTATTCTTGAGTTTTATCGTGAGTTACTAAAAGCACAACGTTCTGTTATTTGACAGCTTATTATCTCATAATTATGTGGCTTCTGAAGCGCTTGCTTGTCAGACAGGAAGTCAAAACAAGACCTGTCCGCTGAGTCAATGAGGCGTGCAGACATGGCGCTGGATGCAGAAAAATGCCCCGTCACTTTCTGGTTCCAGCAGGAAGTTCAGCTGGGGAAGTGAAATAGTGGCTGACCAGACATCGCACCATGTTGCTGGATGTGATTACTGTGCAGACTGGAGAGCTGAATCCTTAACTAAACCTCTCTAAATGACTCCAATTCATACAAGTTTAGTAAGTTTTTGCAGCTTGCTAATCAGCATCAAGTTTTATTTTCTGGAAACTTCAGACCAGTTGGGAGTGTTTTCCCAGGCTTCAGGTCTCGGGTCTCTAAATGTTTAATTATTGATTTATATTTGTCTTCTTTTCCAGAGAAAGATTTAGGAGATCCAAAAAGAAAATACACAAAAGCGGAGATGAAAGCTGCAGTACCTCCAAACAGGAAAATCTCAGCCGAGTTTATCTTTAAGACAAACTTCTGGACAGCTGTTACATTGAATTGAGCTGTTTGTGTTCAAGCTGCTGTCACAATGATTATACAATGATTGCATTTCTAAAAATAAGGAACAGGAGAGTGAATGTTTGGATAGCTGACTGAGTACATTTTTAACATTCAAGCTTCCTTAAAAAGGCCTGCAGCAGAGAGTCATCCTACGCTGTGCATTCGGAGATAATCTAATTGTGAAATACCTGATTTTGTCCAATCAGTCAGCAGTTTAAATGTAAAGATGGTTTGTCTTTGTAGTACTTTCATGACCTGATCTGAAGGATTGTGTTTGCATAAGAAGGAACCTCTTGCTTTAGTCCATGCCATCTTTAACTGCATCTTTAAATTCCTTCACTGGAAAAAAAAATGTGTAGGATTTATAACTTTTCCAATCCAAACATGTCATTCAGCGGGAGCGGGAGGCTGCAGCCATCCATCATAGGCCAGTATTTAGAGCAGCTGCTGTTGCTTAGATAAGAAGATTTATACCTATTGGCATTTGTACAGTTCATTTATCATTTAGGGTGGATTCACACCAGCTTTGTTTAGTCCGTTTTAACTTGAATTGGACCAAAAAAGCGAACTTTGGTCCACCTTCCTAACCTCAATCTCAGTTCAGTTGAAGTGAACTGTGGTGCGGTTTGAATGCATTTGTGAACGCCAAGCGGATCGGAGAAGCGGACTAAAGCGCAGGGAATTCTGGGTAAATACAAACAAAACAAACTCAAGAATCTAGCGCTAGCATTGGAAATGGCTTGTGTTTTTTACCAAAGAGAACTCTGACACTACTCCATTTTTGTCTACATTTTGAAAGAAGGAAGTTGCACTCATGTCTTCTGAAGGTTTCGTTCTTTCAGTGTTCCTGGCGCAGCTCCCCCACTGGCGAGGAGGGGAACACCTTTTCCTAGGTGTTTGGTTTGTTTGACTCAGTGCAGTGTGAAAGTGAACTGCAGCAACTGAAACTGTAATAAATGTTGCAACTTTAGTCCTCAGCTTAACTGAGTCTCCTGAACTACCAAGTGCAAAAACACCTCGGTTATTTTTCAGTAAAAAAACATACAGGAGGGTATGTCGGACCTTGGCTTCACTGTAGCTTGGTTCCTCACATTTGCGATATTCCTGAAGTGCCTAATCTTTGTTTTGCAAACTTTGCACAGCTCATGTCAAGCTTGGACTTTCTGGGCATTCAGTAAAAAACAAAATGAGTCCAAATGTTTTGCCTTCAACAAAGACAAGACGGGTTGATTTGCTCTTTCTCTTTCCATTTTCTTTTTGCTTTGGTGCTTAAGTATGTGCCAGTACCGGCTGCTTGGTGATGTCAGGACATCCCGCAAAATGGAGACCAAAAATCAGCACATTTGTTTTATGTATTTAAACCGATTTTGGGACATTTTATATCGATTCTGAATCGCAACAAATGAGATTTGCGATTCATTTTGCAAATATCTTATTACACTTGAATTAAGACAAACTAACTTACAAATAACTTTTTGGCAAGAGACAGAGGCTTGTTTTAAGTGAATAAAATAAAAAAGTAAAGAAAAAAGTGTTTGTTCTAGTGGGAGATAAATTAACTTATAATATATAATTAGAACAATAACTTTTTCATCAATTTTAAGAAATTATTTACTTTAAACAAGTCTCTATTTCTTCCTGAAAAGTTACATAGGTATTTGCACTAGAAATTAGACCAAAAATACTCAGAGTTTGGTAAGAGTTTGTGTTTTTGCAGAGTTTCACATCTACTTTTTTGAGTTGGAGTAAAATACTTTTGCACATTTTCACAGTTTCTCGTTTCTTTATTTGATTATCAGTTGGGGAAACACCCTCAGTCATGTCTAGTTTGTTTAATCCACAGAAGGAACTAAGAAGTGAGATTAAGCGGCCGCCTAAATGTTGAACATAAATCTCAAAGCAGATACCCAGAAGCTTCGTTAAAGAGAACAGAGGAACCTGTTGTAATCAATCCCCTCGGCCCCAGGGTGTGTTTCACACAAACACACGCAGGTTGGCATGTGGAGGTGAGATTACAACCCAAGCAGAGGCTCAGAGAGAGGAATTGATGCAGTGAGCTAAGAGTTGAAGCTCTTTTGCGAGACGATTTGAGCTGAAAGTGCTCCTTGTTTGGTAAGATAACCACAGTCCAGCTGGCTGAAGTTTCTCACACACAGCTAAAACAGTGCTGGTTCAGAGAGGATTAGTTCCACTATAAAACCTCTTTATGAAACACTTTGTTTTTTGCTCACAGAGGTTTTTCATTTCCCCTTAAGTTATTGAGGCATCATTGATTGGTGTCATGCGAACCATTAGCTATCTTCAACCTTTTTTGCGGTGAAACTTGGGAAGTAATTATCAGCAGACAGAATAAGAATGCTACTGGGTTACTTTTCTCGTTGTCTACAGGACAGGAGAAACAGATGTGTCGTAACAACTTCCTGCCACATTTGAGCAGTTTGGGGAAACTGAGGTTTATGTACATATATGGCAAAGACAGACCAAGTTGGCACATGCAAATCTGAAGACTTGTTCGATGTATGTGAAAAATATAAGTTGATTTTCCTTTTCTGGCCGCAATTACAAGATTTTACTGCAGCTCTCTTGTGTAGAAGCTATACCTTGCCTGCAAAGACTTTAAATTTAAGCTTAATTTTCAACATTTTCTGGAGAAGATCAAAGTCTTTTTGGTTCAGCATGTGTTCAACAGCCACAGGAAGTGGTATAGCATGCAGTGTGCTTGATAGTCAGAACGCATGAACTGTCTGAAAGCTAGCAGCAACATAATGACTGCTCTCAAGAGGAACCAAGGATGAGGAGGAGATGCTTGACTGTTGGGATACGATTGCATCTACAGGAAGATGCATGGCTTCACTGTTAATTAACTAATCGCTACAAAAACATGCCGTCCGGTTGCCCTGAGTGCAGGCAACGCCCTTTGTTTTCCTGCCTGTTTGCGAAGTGTTTCATCAATAAAGTTAGGTCAAAATGTCGTGCACATTGTTGAGTTAGAATAACAGCTGAGACTGGTGCAAAATACAATGCTAAAATGTTTCCAGTCATTTCCTTTAACAGGAATGACTGATGTGTCTGGTTAGTTATACTCAAACGATTAATCGTGAATAAATCGATTATTGAAATAATGGTCAACTAATTTAGTAATTGATTAATTGCTAGCTAGAGTATGCAGACTCTAAAACCTTTTGCTAAAAAAAACACCCAACCATATAGTCAGAGCATTAATTAAGCCAAGACTCTACAAAAATAAACAAATTTTGCCTTTAAAATGAAAAACATTCTGTTATGTGTTGGTGGCACTGTTGCCTTGCCGCAAGAAGGTCCTGGGTTCGATTCCCGGCCCAGGGTCTTACTGCACGGAGTTTGCATGTTCTCACTGTGCATGCGTGGGTTCTCTCCGGGTTCTCCGGCTTCCTCCCACAGTCCAAAAACATGACTGGTTAATTGGTCTTTCCAAATTCTCCGTAGGTGTGAGTGTGTGTGTGCCTGGTTGTTTGTCCTGTTTGTTTCCGTGTTGCCCTGTGACAGACTGGCGACCTGTCCAGGGTAAATCCCGCCTCTCGCCCGGAACGCAGCTGGAGATTCACCAGCAACTCCCGACTCCATTAGGGACAAGGGTGAAAAGAAAATGTATGGATGGATGGAGGTTCATCAGCTTTACCTGGATCAATAATTCTCCTAACTACCTTGTGCTATCCATATATTTATAAAAAATGTTAAAAAAAATCAACAGATTAGTAGATGGTATTTTTGTTGCTGTCGAGGCGATCTTTGCTACAAATGATCAAGCATTAATGAAAGTAATTAACTAGCATACTGGCTACCAGTGACCAACTCAACTCAGTATGCAAACATTAACGTATGAGGTAAAATTAGCTGAAATGCCAGAGCTAGCTTAAATACTGTCAGTAGAATGTAAGCATGTTGACTTAAATTGATTTACTGCATTAAGTATGCTAAACATAATTTAAAAATGAGATAAAATGGTATATTTAGCAATAAGGCTCATGTTAGCATGGGATTATCACTAGCATGTTGAGTGACTAGCATGTTGACACTATCATTTGGATGTGAAATATCACTAGCTTGTTCACTTAATTGACTTACTGAATTAAGTAAGCTAAAAAATTTGCTAAAAATTAGACATTACCATTTGGATGGTGGTTAAAACTAGCATGTTGGCACTTCCAGTTTGATACGGTTTACAACTAGCATGCTGGCAAACATTGGCTCCATTTATCATGCAAATATTAATCTAGAATATTGTGCTGCAGCTTTTACCATGTGCATTTGTTACTATCCTCAAACTCCCATTTTTACAGATTGTTCTCCAGCCAAACTTACATAAGAAGCTTTTAGAAAGGTTTCCAGTGGACTTTCCCCTTCTTCCTTTGAAACAATTGAGCAACAACTGAGTCTATTTCTTCTGTTTTTTTTTCCATTAAAACAACTTGTTTTTCTTAATTTTAATATGTTTTTTTGGTGAAAATGCATTATTTTTGCTTATATTATCGCTACATTTTTATTGTTTAAACAAAAATTCTTCTATACTGATCCTAATACTCCATCATATGAGTCACACAGGGGATTATTAAAATAAGACACTTTTTAAAAATATTTCTTGTCATTTGTAATTTCAAGAGGTGGTGAGAGTACCAAAAAATAAGAGTAACTATACTTCAGCATAATTTTACTCAAGTAAAAGTAATAAATATCATCCAAGGTATTACTCAAGTAAGAGTAAAAAAAGTATCTGGTAAAAAGTTTACTGAAGTACTGAGTAACTGATCAAATTATCAATCATTTAATATTTAAAAATTACATCACTAGATGGACCAAAAAATAAAGTTAAGTGGAAATTTTGGTATTTTAAGGATCAAAATGATCATTCATATATGTAGCAAAAAATATTTTTTCAATAAAAACTGATTAAACTATAACAATAACTGCAGTGGTGTGTCTGTCTCTGGTGATTTTATTTGGTTAAAACATGTTTGTTTTTCATTCAGTGGGGAGAAAATGCAGAAATTGTACTCAAGTAAGAGTAGAAATACTTCATAATAAAATTACTGAAGTAACAATTAAAAAGAACAGTGTAGTAAAAATGCTAATAAAAGTACATTTTTTTAAAAAGTACCTGAAGTAAATGTGACTAGTTACCACCAAACTCTGGTCATTTATTTAGAAACACAGTTTAGAAAAGAAAGTGATTTTAAAAATCTATTAACATTGAATCTGGAATGAAAAAAATCTGACATTTTGTTTTCAAGCTGAATTGCAGAGCCCTACATTAAGCTCATAAATCTCCTAATGAGATGAGAAAAGCTGATTTTGCAGGACTCTGCCTCAGTTCAGACAGGAGGCACCTGATCCTCCCCCCTGGGTGCAGAAAGACAGATGGAGCAAATGCAAGCTGGGGGCAGAGAAACAGATCAGACTCATGACACAAACACACTGGTAAAGGTAGAAAAACTGCACATAGACGATTAATCAAATAATCTTCTGTCAGTTATAATAGGTATATACATTGAAGCTCTGGGGTGTTTTAAAACATTAGCTGAAATAACAAACATGTTTTTTCTTATTTTTCTCAGGACACCAGAACCAACTCTGAAGATAAATCTGTCCAACGATCAAAGGTAATCAGCCGGTGATGCCTTCACTGCTCTCTACTTTCTTTGTTTTTCTGGGTTGTAACGTATTCCAGGCTCATCACACGAACATGGAGATAAAACGCTAAACCCACCGAAACTGACAAATCCGGCCAGAAAAGTCGACATGAATTTATTTATATAGCACGTTTAACAATTTTAGTAACTAATTATTCTGACGATTATTCGATTAATTGGATTTTTTTTTTTAAATGTTTCATTTAGCCACTCAAGGTTATTTTATACAATATTAGAAATACTTCAAGAAATTCAATTTAGCAATTCAGTTCAGTTTTTAAATAAGAAAAAGGAAACATTTTCTTGCCTAAAATGAAATAAATTAGCATTTATTTTGTGTACGATTGATTATTTTTAGCGAAGGATGCATCTACGGCTAAAAAAAGTAACATCAACATATGAAATTATACATTTTTTATTAATAACTGAATAGAAAAGCGTGCTAAATGGGATAATTTTTACAAGATGAATTTGAACCAGGTGAAGCTAAAACACTTGAGGAGTTCTGTTTAGAACACATTTACAGAAAAAGGTTTTTCTGTAAACCTTTTCTGAGTCTTTATGCTCTAAGTTTAATCGTTGAATCATTTCAGATTTCAGCATAACTAACCAGACATATGAGTCTTTCCTCTTAAAGGGAACTATTTCATTAATCGATTGATTTATCACGATTAATTTGATTAATTGTTTCAGCCCTAAGCTCATTTGCTTTCATTGTGCTTCCAAACATTTCACCAAGAGTCTCTTTATCACGGCTTTGCTATCACTGTTACTGCTGTATAAAAAACCTATTAAAAACCACAGACATTTCTCAGCCTGGTGGCCCGCCAGGCTTCTGATACACTGAGAGAAACCCTGAAGTATTTATACTTTTTCACTGCACTGTGTGTCGCTCCCAGTAAATTGCATATTAATGTGTTCAGTCTTTCAGCTTTAAGACCCAAAAGGAAGTGTGTGCAACATGTGAGAAGACAGTCTACCCAATGGAGAGATTGGTTGCCAACAACCTGGTTTTCCATTCAGCATGCTTCTGCTGCAAGCACTGCAAAGCCAAGCTGAGGTGAATGATGTGTTTGGCTTTCTTTGTTTTCTTCGGTTATATGATTCCTTCCTTCAGCTTCCTTTGTAACTCTGCGATCCCGTCCCTCCTCCTCCTCCACAGCCTCGGCTCCTTCGCAGCTCTTCAGGGCGAGTTTTACTGCAAGCCCCACTTCCAGCAGCTTTTCAAAAGCAAAGGCAACTACGACGAGGGTTTCGGACGCAAGCAGCACAAAGAGCTCTGGGCTTCCAAGGAGTCAGATAACATCACAAAGTCGCCATGATCACACCTGCCTTTTATGAACACCTCCAGCATGTTTTGCGATGAACACATGCCTCGTTATGCTGGGGCGAAGTTAATTTGACCACGCGCTTTTTAAAAAAACGCCATCTGAACAGAAACATGCACAAAGTACTTAGAAATGACCCATAGCATCAAAACGACTGGAGATTTTAATCGACTATTATTTTAGACCTTTATTTTCCTCTTTCCTGTGGAATTGATAGTTGATTGTGACCAAATTTGTCCCCTGCACTAAAATAAACACAAAATCTTGCCAAGTATTTTTGGTCTAATTTGTAATGCAAATATCTTAGTTCACATGAAATATCGACAATTAACTTACAAATAACTTTTCAGCAAGAAATAAGAGCCAATAATCCCTTAATATTTATGAAAAAGTACTACTTCTATTGGCAGATTATTTCACTTAAACAGTGGGAAAATTTCTTGTTATAAGTGAAATAAACTGCCAGTGGAACTCAAACTGGGTTGCTAGGTAACGGGGTTGGGCTTGGCTGGGGTTGCTAGGTAACGGCCAGTGGAACATGTACTTTTTAATCAGTATTAAGGAATTATTGACTTAAAACAAGCTCTTATTTCTAAAGTTGTTGAATTAATTTCGTCTTATTTCAAGTTTACTAAGATATTTGCGCTAGAAACTCGCTTAAAATGACTTGGTAAGCTTTTGTGTTTTGTGTAAAATGGGGGATCGCATCAAAAACGTTTCTTTTTCTATTCAAAATAAAAAGAAATGATAATAATAATAGTAATAATTTGCACCATTTTTTGAGTTTTCTACCACATCCTCAGGCATTTCAGAAGAGTTTCAGAGTAACAATGTTTCAAACAGAGCATGCACTCAGGTCAGTTTTTACCCAATAATTAAGATCAATGCATAGATTCAAACAATCCCTCGCTGTGGTACGCTGTTACAGGTTTATTCAGGAACAAACAGGGTACAGAGTACTGTATAACAACCGCACACATCGGCAACAGCTCACCTCGTGTTTTACGTTTTTATTATTAATATTCAATTAATCCGCTTCCTGTTTTTGAATTCCCACTCCCAGTCTTATCCTTGCATGTTAGTGCGACTGGGTCTTATTAGCCTTACCTTTCAACTGTAATTACGTCTTGTGTTGTGAACGGTTTCGTTTCATCACTGCATACACTGCGAAAACACAAAATCTTACCAAGTAAGTTTGGTCGAGTTACTAGTGCTTGAAATAAGACAGAACTAACTTTACAAACAACTTTTCAGCAACACATAGGAGCTTGTTTTAAGTTAATTTCTTAACATTGACGAAAATCTAGCTAGCTAATTGGCTGATTATTTCTTTTATAATATGAGGAATATGTTTTGTTATAATTTAAATAATCTGCCAGTCGAACTAGTGCTTTTTGAAATTAATACTAAAGAATTACTGACTTAAAATAAGCTCCCATATCTTGCTGAAAAGTAACTTGTAACTTAGTTTTGTCTTATTTCCAGTTTACTAAGATATTTGGGCTAGAAACTCGCCCAAAATTACTTAAGCTTTTCTGTTCTTGCAGTGTAGCAGCCTGTTTCTGTACTTTTATTATCAGAATATCAAATAATTTCTGAAACCTGTGTTTTGTATGCTATCTGTACATAGAGCCGTGATTTGTGATTGTCGACCGTTTTCCTCCTCTTCCATCTTGCTGTACTCTCACTTTGCACAAGCAAACACAATTACCAGACATGATGTTGAAAATCACGATGGAAACTGAGGCCTTGTCTGCTTACCTGTGAAAACAGACAAGAAAATGTTGCTCCTCTGTTGTTTGAGGCATGTTAGTCATTGATAAGTCTTGTGAAGATTGTGATTGTTAATCCGAAATTCTTAAAGAATTAATCTACTCGATGTTTTTGATTCATAAAGATGTGGATGAAACCTTTTTGGGTAAGAGATGAAGCATCTTCGAGAAATTGTGTGGCATTCATACCACTAGATAGTCATCATTTCCATCCCTCAAAAAAGGTGGATAATATTCACTTTTGTATTATTGCCTTTCTCTTCATACTTTCTGTTGCATACCAAGCAGTTACATAAGTGGACCTATTCTCAAAATGCTCGTTTTGCAGTTTTGATGCTTGCAAACCCCATTGCAGAGCTCCCTCTGCTGGAGAATGCTTGTCAGTGAAAGAGGGCCCTGTGAATAATTTGCCTAAGAACCTAACAGCCTTTTTCAATATGTTGCCTCGGTCTGCAGTGCTTTTTAATCTAAACTCCCAAGAGAATCTAGTTAATCGACATCTCCATGTTTATATTCCGCCAATTAAATATCTAATTTCCTAAATTGTGTGAATATTGCTGACACTTGAATGACACAAAGTACGTTTTGTGACTGAAAGTTTACTGTGAAACTCAGCATGCTGTGCAGAAAAGAGAAAGAGAGCCAAGCCTTAGAAATAAGTAGTTGACCTGATTGTGTTTTAACAAGATTCCCATAAGAAGTTGATGTTTCTGGGGTTTTTAAATGTATTTTTGTTTAGAACACGTGTCAAACTCGAGGCCCGGGGGCCAACTCCGGCCCACGATAACCTTTTGTGACCTTTTGATGCCAACCGTCAAGAGAACAGTGTTCTTAAACATTGTTTTATCTATTAAATCAAATCTGTTTTTATCTATTTTCTGCCAGATTATGTCAATCAGTCCCTCCAGTTTCTTGAAAATTATTGTGGAAATTCACGCAAAATGAACAAATCCATGCACTTATTCACGCTAACACATAATTATGAGTTTATTGAAGATTTTTCACAAAAACATTTGGGTTTCAGTGGTGCTCTCTTTCTTACTTGTATTAAACAGCTGCCTCAGCCTTAATTGATGTCAGATTATAGAAAGAAAAAAATCACGTTTATTGTCACAAATAAGTATCATTAACTCTTTGATTGAAAAAAACAAATGTGAAATCCTGGAGGGACTGAAAAGATGTTCAATATTGTTTAATTTTAAGAATTAATTAATATTTTAACTGGTTTTATCAATAAATTCTGGGACACCCGGGCCTTTAAGAGCACTTGTGATCTTGATCTGACCCAAAACAAAAATAAGTTTGACACCGCTGCTTTAATAAGTAATCCCTGCACCCAACCAGCAGCCACCATTTTTATCCACATATTCCACAAACAAACGTTTTTCCTCTTACGGTTTCTACATTTTCAACGCTTTAAAATCAAGTGACTTGTTTTTAGAAATGCTGTTTCTGTCATCCTCTGCAGTTTGCCAAGGTACAGCAGCAGAATCTGTGAACTACACACCTTTAAAGTGAGTAAAGCAGAAACACTGGAGCCCAGTTTATAACTGGGCTCCAGTGTAAACTGGTTTACACTGGAGCCCAGAGGCTCAGGTGAATGATTGCAGTGTGACATGACGTGAGTCTGCTCCTTTTTGTGCTGGACATACATGTTGTTTCTATTGCTGTTGTCACCGAGACGATAATAATGTACGCATCTCTGAAGGTGTATCGTTTTCCAGACTTGACCTGAGGGTTGAGGTGGCCTTACAGCAAAAAAGAAAAAGAAAAAAGAAGAGGTTTGGACTGCTTACAGTCTTTTCTCCCGTTTTCCTTTAATACTTGTTTCAAATGTAAGCATCTCTCTTTTCTTTCCACCATTATACACAATCAATTTTTTTCTTTTTTTTACATGCTTTTGGAAAAAATAATAAATGCTGGTGTTGATTTAATTTATGTGGGCTTGAGTCTACTTTGTATTTAAAAGCTTTAAGTTGTTCGTGTTTAGAAAAATGCAAAAAAGAAAACAAAAACATTTATGCTGCTTGTACTGTTAATATTTATTTATTTATTTTAATTCACACTTTATTCTCTACTCTTATTTTTTACCCTAATTTTCTAAACATTTGCAACCTTCAAAAATAAATGTTTTATGGGATGCAAAACTTATTTTATTAATAATAACCGAAACAGTCCTATCTGTTTTTTGCATAAAAACAAACTTTGTTTCAGTCTTGGGCTTTTTTTAAACCTGAGTTTCTAATGTGTTTCTCATTGTAGTTTTATTATCCATCAAATTTCTTAGCATTTTTGTCCTTAAAAAGAAGTTATGAAAATGGAAAAGTGACCATCCTTCTTCAGCTGATCACCATCTTTTGCTATCTTTGTGTTTTCCTAGACTTAACTAATAGTATGGATAAAAAAATGATTTTAGTATATTTTGTTATACCTGTTTATTATTGGATTTTAGATGAAAATTATGAAAGTTTGGTACAGATAGGTACAATGGTAATTTCTTTGTATTTAATAACGTATTGAAACAAAAGCTGGTAATGTTATAACACAAGAAATACATGTCTTAGTAAAGTATCTAAAAATGGTACTTTAACATATTCTTACTCAGGTAAAAGTAAAAAATATTTGGTAAAAAGGCTACTCAGGCTACTGAAACTAAAAACGACAATCAATTAATATTTACAACTGTTTTACAGTTATGTAGAGATTTTGGTAGAGACCAAAATGACAATATATAAATAACAAATAGCAAAATGTTACTCTATATTCTGAAATCTATATAAAACCAGTACTTATGAAAAACTATGTTATCTTTTTTCAAAGGTCATTGGTTATATGTGGCAATAAGCCAGTTTTATTCGGCTGGACTGAGGACAAAAATGTACGGAAGAACATTAGGGCGACAAAAAAAATTAAGATTTTTTTCTAACTCTTTTTCTCCGATTACTTATTTTTCTTTACTAATTTTGACGTTTTTCTCAGAATTGTGACTTTTCTGAGGTCAAAAGTCAGAAATATGTGATTAAATTCAGAATTCTGAGGGGAAAAAAATGTCAATGACCCTGATACTCATCTGTAATAAATTACTTCCTTATTGTAAAGGTTGCAGACTCTTGGTATCAAACTTTTGAATAATGACTAAACTTTTACATGTTCACAGTTAATTTTTTGATTTCTTTTTAATTGTGTCAAACAAGAAGAAAGTGAGGTTTGGCTCTAAAATACGTACGCAAATGTGTCTTTTTATTTTTAGTGTCTAAATGTCTGAATATTCACAAAAAATACCTTCAACTGTCAATAAATATCAATTTTCCGATACTCTTGAACGCCTCACGTACGTCACAGAACGTCTCCGCCCCACCACCGATATGCGCGTCCCCGCGTGAAGCCGTCTACCGAGTAACAGCGCGTCCCCGCATCTTGACGGCGCTAATTTGGATAGTTTGTCAATCAGGAATTCCTCCGGGAACAACTCTGAAACATTTTTAAACGTGTGATCGACCGAGAGTCGGGCATTTTGGTTGACAAATGGACACCAGCTCGGATAAACGGCTTCCGTGACTTGTTGGAGGAGTAGTAGCGGGTTCCGGCGAAGATGTTTTGTGCTGTCAGGAAGTTTGACGTTTTCGGTTGAGGAACGTTTCTTTGGTTTGTTTTGGTTGTGGAAAATCTGCGGTTTAGCTAACTCTACCGCCACAAACCCCGGAAAATCCGCACTATCCCACCACCTGATTTAACTAGGACTTGTTAGACAGTGTTACTTTTAAAGTTAGTGAAGTTTTTTTTAGTGATTAAAGGATCGTTAACATACAGTCAGGTCGCGTTACAGAGTAACGGTTGTTGTTGTTAAGTAATTACTATATGACGTTGCTTGATGACTTTAGTTCATTCGTGCTTTTCCTCTAGACTGCCTCCAGTTATATATTGAACAGAAAGGAGCGTCTACAGATTTAGCAGGAAAGCAGGCTGTTTTAATCACGGAAACTGTCCGGGTTTTCCCTTTGGATGGCTCTCAAATGGATTTAATAAATGCTACACAGCAACTGCTACACATAGTCTGCTAGTTTTTGTTGTATATATATATATATATATATATATATATATATATATATATATATATATATAATAATTAGAAAAACGCTGGAATAAGTAGGCGTTAAAGTGACTCTTTTGATCATGTTTTGGAAATTTAAGTTTTCCAAAGATCCGAGGCTGCAGCGGCCTCGGCCGCAGCACTTAGATGTTGGCTTTTTCATATAGGATTATTGTCTTTTGAGCTCAGATTTTCTTCAGAATACCTCTATAAGAGACTGTATTAGTGTGTTTTTCTTGTTCGTCTTCGGTGAAAGAAGGCGTGCCCCCTTTATTTGGGGGTATCCAGCCCCTCCATGCCGCCTTCACGCTCACGCCTTCTCCCGGGTGTTTCGGTCTGATGGACGTCCGCACATCCGGCCCGAGACACCGGTGACCAGATCGGTTCCGAGCGGGACGGGTTACCTGAGACTCCAGGTGAGGCGTTCACGTGATCTAGTTGACAAAAGTTCTAGTTCCCACCTTTTCTGTGTAAACTAAACCACATGTTTACACAACAAAACACCAAATAATGTATTGTTTCTTTTGCAATTAGTTCATTTGAAATTCAAAATGGTAAAATAGCCTTAGAAGTTGCATCGGCACCATGTAACTTTTCTTAAAAGGTATTTATTTGTACATATTTTTTGAAAGTCATGATATTGTGATGGCATGTTATGAGAACCAACCTTAGCGCTGTCAAATAGTTTTCCTGTAACAGTAAGCAGCGGGTACACAAGTTGATTGGCAGCGCTAAGGCCCTCCTTCTGGCTCTGATAGGTTGTTTTTTGGTCTGCATTTCTTCAGACTGCAATAGTAGCTCAGGAAGGAGGCGGAGGAAATAAATTTTTTCACAGATTTTCTGTCTCATAACATATTATCATGACTTGCAACACCTGTCCCTGAGTGCCAAGACCTCACATCTATTTGATGCATCCTTCCTCAAATGCACCTGAATTAAATCATTGTTACTGACTAGACTGTTGCAAAACTTAATGAAATGTCAAGGAAGTAAGTGAGTCTTGATTCAGGTGTGTAGAGGAGGTAAGCATCCAAAAGTCGCAGGACGGTTCCACTTGAGGACTGGAGATTTAGTCTTAAACATGTTATTATTTAGGTTTTACCTGTATTTAGTTTATTCTGCCTTCCCTTAAACTTTGACCAGTTTCTCAAGAGAAATACTGCCTCTACCTTGTGAAAATGTGTTCAGGTTGATATGTAGTGTTGGCTTTTCTAATCTGACCAAAGCAGCTTCTACCACATTGCTGTTGCACAAAATGCAAATATGGCTTTTTTTGGCTTTCACTCCATGGTGTCTTAAAGCTACAGTACACAACTTTTATAAACTGTATTTTTCAAATATTTGTTGAAACTATCACCATGTTTATCACAGTATAATATGAGACAGTTAATCTGTGACTATCTCCTCCTCCCTTAGCTACTTTTGTCGTCTGAAATCAACCCACTGAAATACACCAATCAGTGCCCGGAGGAGGGTCTTATCGCTGTCAATCATCCTCATGTATTACTAAATGTGCAAATGGTAGAGAAACAACTTATCGTTACAAGAAAACTGTTAATCCACCATCTTTGGTGGAAATACTAACACAGAGGATGAGTGGCAGCGCTAAGACCCGCCTCCTGGCTCTGATTGGTTATTTCTAGTTAGCACTGAGCGAATGCAAAGGCGCTTGATTTTTATTTTTATTTTCACAGATTATCCATCTCATACCAAACTTTAACGAAATAGCGACAGTTGTAAAAAAAAATACAACAAATATTAAAGTTACATCCTGTAGCTTGAAAGTCTTAGTGTATCTAAAATAAAGGCCTTAAAAGTATGTAAAAAAAAAAAAAAAAAAATTCACAGGTCTTAAATGTCTTATCAGGACCATTAATCTAATATATTTTATGTTTGGTTTTGGGGTTTCTTGTGGGATTTTTTTGTTTTGTATTACTTAAAAAAGGCTGATGCTACCTTCATCAGCCACTAGCATAGCCTTGCTAGCTAGCCTGCTAGCTTTTTTGCATCTATTTAAGTTTAAATTTATCTCTACTTGACTGGACAAAAGTTATGCATTTCTGTGGTGATATAGGTCTTAAATTCCTTTGATTATTGATCTTAAAAAGTATTAAATTTGAGTTGGTGTTATGTCTTTCTAACATAACACTCCTTTAAATATCTCAACTTTACCCATGAAATTTCTGATGGATTCTGTGTCCTTCCATCACAGGAAGTTACCGACTGGTGCTTTTCATAGATCAACATTGTTTTGGTTTTCAATTAGCCATTTGGCAATAGGAGCCAATGATGTCGCCAAAGCCAGCATTTGGTCCAGGTTGGCTTGTGAATATTTAAAAATGTTTTGTCATCCAAACCAAAGCACATGTGCACCTGAAAAATGATAGAGACCGGAGGAGACCAATGGGTTTTGCTGAGAAACCATGAGGCCAGACGCATCTCAGGTCTGAGACAGGGAGGGGAAAAACAGCCTCAGACTAAACATTTCTCAAAAGCAGACAGAGGAGAGAGGGCAGAGTAAAATCCATGTAAATCCTCCTAGTCCTGGAAATGCGATACAAGGAACAAAAAGCAGACACAGCTGACTCAAGCAGCCTTGTTCTCAATTGAATTCCCGGCATTCCACATTGGGGGGTCATTAAAATCGGTTCAAACTGGGGTGAAAAGAGGGGCAGCTCTTGACAAAAAGGCTTGGCTTTGTTTGACTACAACAAAGGAGTTTTCTTTAAAGATGAAGCAGTCTCACTGATGTCTGTAGCCAAGGAAAGAGACAATGGTTCTATGTTACCTCAAGTTACACGACACAGAAAAACTGTGAGAATCTCGCACTTCGTAAAGTTCATGGTCTTTCATAGTGCATTAAATACCAAATTGGAAGAGTTGAAAAGATTTTGCCGCCCGCTCCTTTGGCAGATATGAGCGCAGCGGAAACTTTAAAGCAGTGCGGTCACGCTCTGCCAGCCGTTGTCGGACATACCCGGCATTCCTGTGGGTGATTATTACCCTGAAACCCACGGCTTCACTAAGGTGCCTCAGG
The DNA here is from genome assembly GCA_903067055.1 of Poeciliopsis paucimaculata. Taxonomy (NCBI): domain Eukaryota; kingdom Metazoa; phylum Chordata; class Actinopteri; order Cyprinodontiformes; family Poeciliidae; genus Poeciliopsis; species Poeciliopsis paucimaculata. The sequence continues at coordinate 31,507 of CAEGAD010012701.1, forward strand.
TGCTGGTGCCACTCACTTTGGGTTCAGAGCATTTTGTTACTTTGTTGCTAGAGTGGCTGCAAGTCATCAATAATGAGTTAATCTGAAGTTGATTAATCATACTGATTGATTTAGGATTAATTCATAAATGGCCATTTTCTGAAAAACCTGAATTTTCTCTTGTATCGAAAGGTCAGAGCATCTAATACTGTTTTAAAATTCTCAGAATATGAAATACATAAAGTATATTTTTTTCTCACTTTATTAAGCTTTCACAAAGGTTGCTGAATAGTAAAATAAAATATGAAAATAATAAAATATATGAACTACAACGGTGCATTGAAGCTATTAAAGATCGGGGGGGTGAAAGTACATTTCTGCCAAAAAACTCATACATTTCTAAGGGAAAACAAGAAAAGTCCAAAAATTGTGAGGAAAAAAAACCCTCAAAATTTGAGATTAATTTAAATTATTTTATAGAATAAACTTGAACATTTTCTGATCTTACAAAGTAAAAAAAAAAGACTTCTTGAGCCTGAAAATGTTCTGTGAAGTGTTTATATTTCAAAACAGAACTGCATAAGGTGCATTTTGCAGCTCCAGTTAAGAATGACCAGTGTTGCCCTCTTCTGGATGGAGGCCAAACAACATTCTTAGTTTATAAAATGGAACTAATTTTAATCTAATAAACAATTAATTGACAATTAATTGTAAGCTCGTTATTTGTTTGCATCCCTAGTCATCACTGTTTTTAGTTAAAATACTTTTTACCTTTTTTGCGGTTTGTTTCCGCATTTTACTGAATCAGTGACTCAAGGTTATTTTTACTTTATCTACTTCAGTTTTGTGGTTTGCCTGTTTTGGTCTTTTTGATGATCATGTTTTATCAGACAGATGTTCTCACATTTAGCTTGAGAGTACTTTGGTTTACGGAGGAGTCCATGATCCGTTCAGTGACTGCACAGTGCCCAGCTCATGTGGCTACAAAACAAGCCCAAACAGTCGCCCTTTCACCAATGCGGTTGCCAGGTGTTTGTGATGATTTGCTATGTTTGATTTTATCCAAACATGGCCCTGTGTTGTACAGCCAAGCATCTCTACTTTTGGCTAATGTATCCAAAATGTTTTGGCTCATGTAGATGCAACTTTGCAAGCCTGAATTGTTCCCCCACATTCTTTTTAGAGAGAGAAGAGGCTTTCTCCTGGCAACCATTTCAAAACAAGCCATCTGCTTCATTTTTCAAGCAGTCCTATCATGAACTTTAACATTTAACATGCTAACTGAGGTCTGCACTACTTCTCTGAGGGTTGCACAGTTCAATCTGGGGGTGAATTAAATCAACACTATGCCGAGTCTATTTGGTCCTTATCAGAATTGGTGTTAATTTAACTCTTTTCAGAGTTATTTCAACAGAAGTTTGAGTAGTTATAACTTTTTCAAGCGTTAAAACTACTCAGTTTCTTGTTGAATTAACTCTGAAAAGAGTTAAATTATCACCAATTCTGATAAGGACCAAATAGACTCTAGTGTTGATTTAACTCTGCAGAATTTACTGCTTTCCCTTCCTTGGAAAATCTCCTAATTGGAAAACATGGGACAAAGACTGTTTAGAAACATCTTTCTTTGGGGCACAAACAATCGACTTACAGTTAATTGTCTATTAATAGTTAATTATAGTAAGATTATTTCCAATCGATTAACTAATAACATCCGCTTATACATTTTGTCAGTGTTGTAGATAGGCCGCCGTCCAACAGAGGGTGCTGCTAGTCTTCCTTATTAGCGGAGCCGTTGAGGCAGAAACAAAGGTGGCGGAGATATTGCTAAGCGGTCAACGGTCTAAATAGAGTCCTGCTTGGGAAGTAAAAGCACTTTGTGCGGTTCTGTTTCGACATGTGAACACTCGACCAGCTTCAGTTACCACTTTAATGGGGCTCTTTCAGCTTTTCCCATTCAAAAAATTTGCTATGAAGGTGAGGATATAATGATGTCACAAAAACTGAGTATAATATAGAAAAATTGTAACATGATGGAAAAAGACGTGACGCCAATTAGCACGGTTGATTTTGAGGGCTAAGTTTAATAATATGAGAAAATAATAGTTTTCTGTTTATGTAGTCAGTATTTGACAAAAATGTTCAAATATAACCTCTTTAAAAAAATCTATGTATTGTGAAAGAGGTAAGCAGCACGTTATGGCAAGACAGTCAGCCATCTTGAAGCGAAAGTTCAAATTTATAAGAAAATGGCCGGGTAATGTTCACAGATTAAATGGCAGGATGACTTTCTTCTTTTATCATTATACAAGCATATATCTATATGTTAGTTTTATAGAAATGGCTGCTTATAATCAGCAGTTTGAAATCTGTATGCTTTTACACATCTGAGGTTAAACAAATTTAAACCTCAGTATGCACCAGAAATGTCAATTTAATTTATTTTTTTAAAAGAGGGTGTGTGTTTTATTTCAGTACATGATGCTGTTGGTGCCGTCAACAGGGCTGAAAATATTGCCCTGTTAACTTCAGCAGTAGATTTATGACACGGCTTTGGGATGGTTTTGCTGCTCGTGCAACCGGAGCTGCTCAAACCTGGTTTAGATTTTTAAAAATTGCAGAAAACTGCTCATAAAGAATTCTTCTCATAGGAACAGAGCCAGAGCGATCGCTGCCAGTGCAGCTTGAATGTCAGCCGTTTCCAATTGCTGTTCTTTCTCATGGGCATATTTTAGCAAGCGCTGAACACATTTTCATTCACTCTGACTTTCATTCAGTCAAAAATGTTTTGCTTTGGTTTCTGGAGTCTTGGGTTTCATCCCTGCAAAATCCAAAGCCTTTTTGTCATCATAAAGGCCTCATTATCTCTTTGGTTGTTGTAAATAAAGCAGTGGTTTAGCAATTATTTGCACACTTTTTACTTTTTGTACTTCTTTTTTTCATGCCGTTATGTCCTCCCTCACTCATCTTACGATATTAACCTAACTAAGCATTTCTCCCCACAGGCTGTGGGTGGTCTGGAACATCAGAGGCATCAATCTGAACCCCGGTTTCTGGACCCCGCCTGCACAACGCTGCCACAATGAGTGAGTCTGATGTTAAACAGGCATTTCAGTGCACAGTTTTGACACAGCACAAATAAAAACAGTTGCAACAAAAAGCATCGGCCCCGGACTGAGCAATCAGCAGCTCCAGACTCTCAGGTGAAGGATTGGGTTCTGGGTCCGGTTCCCTCAGCTGCCCTGGGGCTGTATGATGTCTTTCCAAGCTACACAAGGGGAATATTTTCTCTCCGTGAGTGAGCACAGCGAAGGCAGAGTTTCTTCCGAGATCAAACATGGGAAAAAATGCATATCAGAAACAGCGCACTCTTTCCCTGTCTCTCAGAAAACCCAGTCAAAGACGGTTTAGATGGGATGATGAGTTAAAGCTGACAAGATGTCAATTTCATGAGAAAATGCACATCCATCTTTACTAGTGTTTCTTGAAATCCTTGAAAGTGCTTGAGTTTCAGTGAGATGTTTTAAAGGCTTGGAAAATGTTTCATTTCTGTGTAAAGTGCCTAGGATTAAAACTGCATGTATTTTTAGTAAAGTGCAATTTAATGTTTGATTAGAAGCCTAAATTTGGAAAACTTTTACATTTGAAACCAGATAGTTTCAAATACCTAAGAAAAATATGCATTTTTTTCTCACTGTTTGGAGTTAAATAAGACTAAACTTTTCATATTTTAGGTCAGTTTGAATTACCAAAATAATTTTCCAAATTCCAGAAAACTTGGCGAGTTTTCGCTCATTATTTTTAAGCATTTAATTTGAGCAGAAAGATTAACATTAACATGACGGTTTTGGATTTTTTGGGAGTGTTGTGAAGTTTTGATAATCCTATGTGATCTGTGTAATTAAATATTTTTTTATACTAAATAACGTTATGGAAAGTGGGGAATTTCTTATTAAATTAGTTTTTTGTTCATGGTCCAGTCAGGTATATCGATGGTGAGAAAATAACATTTCAAAACATAAAATGTTGTCATATTTTAGGTTCTGCTGTAGAATGAAGAATGCTGTCTCAGGACGTCATTAATAACATTAATAAATTATGTATAAAAGTGCATTGAAACCGGTTTTTTTTAATTTTTTATCTCAGTTTTCAGTGCTGTGCTGCTTTACCTTTAAAAGTGCTTGAATTTTAAAATGCTTGAACCCTGTGCTCTAATTTCTGTTTTGCTGGGCTGTCGTCAGATGAGAGGCAGGCTCTCCACTCTATAATGAAGGACCTGGTTGCCCTCCAGATGACGCGACGGCAGCCGGTGTTTTCCTACGACAGTGGCAAGCCAAAGACATCAACACAGGCCAACAGACAGGTGCGGCACCATTCAGATGATAATTAAAAGCATTCCCAACTTATGAGAAGATTAGGATTCAAAAACTCATATAACTCATCCTCAAAATCAAAGGCTTTCAAGTGATGTATTATGCTTCCTTGAACAGATTAGGATAGCTTTGGGTCTATACAAAACATGTTTATTACATTTTTTGCACAAAATCAGTCTTCAGTCATGAGATTTTAGTCTGATCAGTTCAGTTCCTGCCAATTTGAATGCCGCTGGCCACCCCCCCTCCCAACTCAACGTTTACATTCGCTCATGGAAATGGCCGCAAACAAATGCTTAATTATACAGCCATACAGCTTTGAAAAGCAGAAGTGGAGCCTCCTTTACAACCAACAAGAATTCAGCAAGTGGTTTCTTAATGATAAGTCAACAACAAAACACTTGACTTTTCCAGCAGCCATTGTACAGCTCATACAGCGGTAAATGCCCCCAAATGTGTAGGGGTTGCTAGGTAACGGTAAGTGACTTAACAATTGGCAGCTTTTTTGAAACGGCTCATTTTCCTGACGCCAAAAAGAATTAACTTATTGCCAAAAACTTCTTTTAAGTGCTTGGGCTGTTTTCTTAGAAACAATAGAGACACAAAGTAAAGTATAAAAATGCTCCAAAATTGTGCATAATACGTCCCTTTTAACAACAGAATGTTAGCACTTTGTGACAAAGTACTTTCTCTTTCAACCCAACAAGTCTGGATTTCTGTCAAATGTAGAAAATACAACTTTCAAGTGATAATTTCATTTATTCAGTGACATAATCTGTTCAATCCAACCCCATGTGGAAAATTGTTAAATTTAACGATGTATATTTTGTTTTGGAAAGCTGAGTTCGGTTGCCAGTTCACATTTATGCAGATGTTATTGATCACCGAGTTCATGGAAAATTGACTGAGACACGTCAAAGCGGCTGGTTTTTGTTATGAAGCTATTTAACTTTTAAAGCACAGTAATTTTATTAACCATTTAAGATTGTAGATATCTCACTGAAAAAGGTGCTTTGATACATATTTACTTATACAGGCATGAGTTTCTGACTTGAAACTCTGTGGAAATAGTATTTACAGAGTTTATTTTCATGTGCTTTCACAAACAAAACACAATTTATCCTAATTTTAAAAATCCTTATGCTAAAAACATTTAGAATCATGTGGACCTTTGCAGTTTTATGTTTGTAATGAAGGATTTCAGCTTGGTAGAGGCTGTCAGTTGTAGTTTGTTACCTTTTTATCTGTCTGCTTCCAGTCCGAGTTAACCTAAGCAGACACAGACTCCTGCTTTCTATTTAGATTAACCAATAACCTCTCTAAGCTCCTGCTTCAGAAAGGCTAATTAATATATCCCTGAAATGTAAACGCAACATTCGTGTTTTCCACGGTAAGATAAATGTCCGTCATCCCAATAACCTTAGCAATTAGTGGAAAGTCTGGAAGTGGGTTCTTGTAAATGCTGAAGGAAAGAAAAGAACTCCTTGACCTTACTGTTCTTTTTTTTTTTTTTTTTCTTTTAGGATGATGTCAGGATAAAGTTTGAATACTCAGGAGAGAAAAGGTGAGTTTACGTTGCCTTCTGTTTGTAGCGCTGCACATGTCTAGAAAGTGGAATATATTTCTATACCTTGGTGAGAGGGAGCGCGTGAACGTAAACACATTCCCGTCGGCATGCCGCTCTTGTCACATGTTCCAGTTCATGAGACAGAGCACTCCAGCACTTTAATCTGAAAGGTATGTGAGCTGGAGAGTGGAAGGGAAAGTACTGTGGTTAGCATGTGGCTGCCAACACAAGCCACAAATATTTAAGGTGTACTTAGAAGAATTTGCACACACCGAAAAAAAATTTTTTATTTTCTTTGCACATATGCATGTAAGTCAAGCGCTTTTTTCCTACCAGCTGGCATAAATCTGTTAGAGTCTTCCTGTCTGTGTGATTTCTTACTTTTCTGTGCAGGATCTTGGTGTTTGGGAGGCCAGTGCAGTTTGGGGAGATTCAGGAAAAGGTGAAGAGCGTCTTTGGCCAGCAACTGGAGCTCCATTATATGAACAATGAGGTAAGTTTAACATTTTTCACACAGCAATAACACACACATTTTGACTTTTTTTAAAGGCTACACTGATAACACAATAAAAAACTCAAGTGATTTAAGAACATTTAATTTATTTTTAGTCTTGTGCAAAATAGGAATATTCTCTGGGATTATAATTATATTAAAGTTCATTTCTATTGCATATTCCAGTTACACATATACATTTTTGTGTTAAAATATGATCAATATTAAGGATTACAGTTTGATTAATATTGGTAATAAAAAAATATATATATATATATATAACATTTGATCAAACACAGATGAATATTAAGTTTATTTGTTTGAGACGTTTCAGAAACAAGGAAGTTCAAAATGCTTTACATCATTAAAACATCACACAGTTATTGATTATTAAACAATCAATAAACATTCCATTTTGTTAAAATGATGAAGAAAATACATCCAATTCGTTGATCAATACGTTAATCAATTGGCAGCTCTGACCTGGTGGGTTTTAGCCTTGTTTTAAAGGAACTCGGTGTTTCAGCTGTGTTGCAGTTTTCTGGAAGTTTGTTCAAAATACTTCCGTTTTAGTATTGGCTAAGAAAAGACTCATGAAAGGAAGTCCTGCCTCCTTTATTCAGTCAGTTTATGTGATGGTTGGGTTTGAAAAATTAAACCTGTTTATTTTCTGCACAGTTTTAAACTATTTATTTATTGTACATCACAGTAGAAGATACATAGCTAATGAAGAAGAAAGTGATGTGTACGGAAAATAGAAATGCTTTTTTTTTTTTTTTTTTTTCAGAAAATTGACTTTAATCTTATAATTCTGATTTTAAATTTTAGTGAGCGAACATGTGAACATCAGTGGATAAAAAAAAATTAAATAGTAATTGACTCATAATTGTGATAATAGTCAAATTAGTGAATTATCTGGAAGAGGCAGGTGAATTTAGAGGTACAAGAGATCAATTAATAGAGGTAAAACGTTTTTTAGATTATAGACAAAAATTACATAGAATGAGGAAACTAGGACCGGAAGAAAAAGAAAGAAGACTAATAAAATAAAAAGAGAGAGGAGCGAAAAATAAATGGTCATAGTGTGTAGAACAATTATTTCCAGTGCAAGTTACCATCCTATGGAATGTAAAGGTTATTTTCCAGTGAAATATGTTCAATGCTCTTTAAAATTTTTACTTTTTAATTTTATTTTAAGATTCCAGTGGCTTGAAATGAGCTCAGATGTATTTATCTCTATTTTTACGTGAATACATGCATTTTTAATCTGACTTAATTGGCTAACTTCACATTCGAGCATTTTAAAACCATTGCTCCTGCTTTCTCTGCTGGTTTTCCTGATTGTCTCCAAACAGATGTCCATTCCTTTGCGAGGTCAGGATGACCTGGACAAGGCGATCGACCTGCTCGACAGAAGCTCCAGCATGAAAAGCATCAGGATAATGCTGCTTTCTCAAGAGCGCAGCAACGTAAGACCCAAAGCTTCCTGATTATTTTTACGCAACACCGACATGAACCAATTGTTCCACTGCGTTTTAAGAGCATTGGTTACAACATTTTGTCTCCCCTCCTCGTAACTGCAGGCCTCCTCCAACTCTCATCATGTACTGTGTAAGCAGGTGAGGATCAAGGCCTCCCACTCCACTGGAGACGTCAGTACGGCGTACCAGCCCTCCGAACCCAGAGGGCGCCACCTATCAACAGGTAAACGGATCACAAATCAGCTTTTCTTTTGCATCCCAGATAGCCACAGGACTGTGGATCCCTTGCAGCGCCCCCATCTCCCTACTGGAGAACAAAAAGCTGCCTCGATGACGAGCATTGGTTTTAGCTGTTAACTTATCAATTTATCGCACAAAATCTTCAATGTACACGTAATATGTAAAAGGAAAACGGACACAGTGCTTTGCTACTAATTACTAATAACACTACTACAACTAGACAAAAGGTCAGGAAAAGGTTTTAATTAAGAAAAAAATAATTTCAAGGTCAGTTACGCTAGCTTGACTTTGACAACCTTAGCATGTAGATGTGCTGCAGAACACTGTGTTACGGTTCAGTTCCAAAATAAAAAACAGGCGACCCACACACCAACTGACAGATCATCAGCGGAGAAAATATTTGAATTAGCTAATCTACTACCGCAGTCTTAGATTAGCCAATAGCAGCGGTAGCTAATCTACCACACCGATCAGTTATTAATAATTGTAACATAAACATCAAGCCTAAAAACATAAAACTGTCACGGGTTTGAATGTTCTGTTCTGTCTGTGGGAAATGTTTCCTTGTTTTTTTGGTGTTTAAACCTGAAACATATTGGGCATCGTTATCAGTTGCTATGGCAACCAGTCTGTGTGCAGATTAGCTGACACAGAGCAAGAAGAAAGTGGGTTTGAGTTGTTCTTCCACTGTTTTTCTGTGTTCGGTGGTGTTTTGCACTAAAATAATACCTACATCTTCAGGTTTCATTTAGTTAACGTCAGCAGAGCAGGCGATTATTTTACTTGCACAGTAAAAGAATCGTCTGTTGGCCCTGCAGTGCTGTGCGAAATTTCCAGATGTAAACAATAACATGCACGGTGCCTATATTTGCAAACAGGTAGCTGGGTGCTTTCGTTTCTTCTGAACCGACTTCTCTTTTTTTCTGCTTCCCTTTCTTGCGTTGCATCCTCTTCCTTTTCCTTTTCACCATCACTTGCCTGCTGGATTGCAGCCAACAAGATTGGAGAGTGCTATTACTTGGTTGGCACACGGTCGGGTTTGGCGGTTTCTTTTTATCCTCAGGAGCAGAAGGGCTTTGCAGCTTGACTTTATAGCTGCAGCAGCTATGAAAGCTTAATGTTTTGTGTATGGAGGCTAATCTGCTGCATGTTTGCTTTGGGCTTTGAACTTCAGAGGAGAAAACTTAATTTGTAGCGTTTTAAAAGAATCGGCTGTTTACATGGATTAAACTACCTCTGTTTATAGTTGTTCTTCTGAGAAATCAGACCTTCTTGTAATGTTTTGAACTGGCCTTCATTAGTAGTTCTCCGGGTTTTTTAAAAGTTCGTCTTTAGCTGCTTTTTTTTTTACTCATTTTCACAAATTTTCGTGTAACTGTTTTATATTGTAAGGTAAACAACAAGTGTTAGGTCTGATTAACTCTATGCTGCAAAGGAACAGTGTCCAAAAGGAGGATTGCAGCTAACGATTTTGACAATTTGTCTTTTAACCACTTAAACTTTTTTTAATAAAACATTTGAAATATATTAAAAGATGCAAATTAACTGAAATGCTATAACATAACATTCTTTGTGAATTTGAACTGAGTAAAACTAAAATGCCATTTGAAGAGTTTTGAATAATTAAAGATAAAGATGTTTTTATCGTAAATACATATATACTTTTGACCAGATTTGGCTTAAAAACTGCTCTGAATTTGATGGTTTTTCAGCAGATGGCCTATTTTGAGTCTTTATTTTCCAGTTAAGTATTAATCAATTACTAAAATAGTTGACGATTAATTATGATTAATTATTTCATCCCTATCTAAAAGTTAGCATTTTAAGACTTAAATAATCCAGATGTGCAAACTGTATGCATCTTTTAAGATGCAGTAAGGCCTTTTTTTTGTTTGTATTCTCCATTTAACGATTAATCAATTACTGAATTAGTTGACGATTAATCTGATTAATTGTTTCAGACCCATCTAAAAATTATTGTTTTAGGACTTGTTACGCATCTGGATTACTTCATATGATTGCATTTTGAAAGATTTCCTCCATCTTTACGTTAATCTCGTCTAATTTTCGTCTGAGATCTCGTTGGAGTAACTTTTGTTGCTCTGGTGTGGATGTTGTCTTCGTGACAGCTGGAAAATGGTCACATACTTATCAGAAAAATTTGTAAATAAATTAAATAAGTTGGTAAATAATAGATGAGCTCACACCGTTTTTATATTTATATACCTTACTGGTAAACAACGACTTCCTGTAGCCCTGGGCTATAAATACAAAGTGAAACAGAAATGACAATCCAGTCTGTGTTTAACATATTACTACGTGTTGCATTTTTTGTGTGTGTGAAATTAAAGGTTCTCAGAACACAGGTCGAAGTTCGCCGCCTCCTGGATATGTGCCTGAGCGCCAGCAGAGGATCGCCCGCCAGGGTTCCTACACCAGCATCAACAGCGAGGGGGAGTTCATCCCAGAAACCAGCGACCAATGCGTGAGTCATCTCCTCCATGTTTAAGAAAGAAAGGCACGCAGAGACAGGATCCACATGCTCTGCTCCACTCTGCTAACATAAACGGCCTTAAATGGGTTTCCTCATTAGAGCAGGACTTGGTAATGTGAGGAAAATAACTTTTTGTTTCTAAATTGCATTACTTCACAAGAATAAACTTGCCTCAGAAGAAACAGGAGGGGCATTTTGTCTTTCTGTTGCATCAGCAGTGTGCAATTCAAAGCCTGTCCATGCAGAAAATAGTAATAATTTTATTTATTTAAACTTTCTAGGGCTGAAACAGTTCATTTATTAATTGTTAACTAGACTATGCATTAAAAAAGCTGTTTGCTGCAAAAATAACATATTTAGAACAATAATCAGCAGCCCTGTCACAACAACAAATTCCCAATATAAAATTTATTTATATAGCACTTTAAAAACAGGTTTAAAACTGCACTAAATGCTGTACAAAAATGATAATAAAATAAGTTGATGAAAAGAAAAATATTACAAGAAAAGGAAAAAAAAATCCACATATATTGTTAAAGTAAAATAAGTAATAATAAGAGTAATTCTGCTGGATGATAAATTGTTCCAGAAGTTATTGTGATAAACGATAATTTTGTTGTTTGAGACCATTTTAAAGTGAAATTATGCATAGCAATAATTCAAGAACACGTTCTAAAATATTAATAAACTTAATATTCTAATGAACATTTAACACTGGAACTGGAAGACACTTTAAATATCCAAACTAAATAATAAAACATAAAATAACAGAAATGACTAAATAAATCATGAAGTCTCTGTAAACAAAATTATCCTTCAAAAACAAATTTAGACCAAAACACCAGACTGAAAACCTTTATTATCCAATTAAATAAATTGTGCAAATAAAAATTATTGAGCTTGTTGTAATTTAGCTTGTGAATTATTGATTATTGCAACTGACCTTAGTAATCAAACCAACACTGAATAGCACATATATACATATTGCATTAAAGATAAAACCTCCTGAAGTGGTACAGATTTAGCTTCAAATTGACTGAAGAAATGCTAAATAAAATGTTTAGTTTCTTGTTTAAAAAGGAATTTAATTGTTTATTTGCATCATTTAAGGCATTTCTAATATTGTACAAAAACAGCTTAAGTAGTTAGATGAAAAATCTAAACAGTGCCATTTTTATGTGATTAATTGATTGTCAGCTCTAAAACTTTCGCAGTGAAGTTACAAAGCGAGACAGCACTAGATATATTTTGCAGAACTGCAAAAACTCTCAATCTGTGTTCATGTGGGTTTTTGTTTTGGTCTGAACAGGTGCTGGATCCTTGGAGCAGCGCAGAAAATTCAGTTTCTGGCAGCTGTCAGTCCCTGGACAGCAACTCAGAAAGGTAATAAACAAAATGCCTATTTAATCAAATTATAACTATAACCATGCTCCATCTAGCTTTATTCCTTTTTTTAGTACATTTCCACAATTATTGACTGATTTTATTATGATTATAGTCTTAACAATTGCTAGTTTGTTTTTGCAAAACCTTTCATTCTTCTGCAGCCCTTCACTGAGGAAGTCGCGCATGCACAGAGCCAAGAGTTACCCAGACAACCGGCAAGAAGTCTCAGGTGAGAGACGACACTCAAGTAAGAGTAGCATTACTTCAACATATTTTTACTCAATAATGTAAATAATAAATAAAAATAATTCCTACAAATAACAAAATTTATTACAACAAATGGCAAAATCAGGCACAAAAACAAAACTGTTAATATTGTTGTTATTGTTGTGGAAAACAGTGTTTGCTTGATTAAAAAAAAAAATAAAACTACTCAAGTAAATTGAAATGTACAGCAGAGTAAAAATACTCCTAAAAGTAATTTTTTCTCCAAAAACGTTACTCAAGTTAAGTAAATGTAGCTAGTTACTGCCCAACAATGGTAATATTTGCATCTCTATAATTTTGATCCTTGTGTATTAAATTCAAGTTTTGTAAATCAATAAAATTGCAAGTTGTTCTATTATTTCATCTTGTAAAATTAACAATTAAATTAAATTAACAGTTAAATTTAGTGTTAAATCTAAACTCTAAATTTAACTTTACTTCATAATAAAATTACTCAAGTAAATTTGGCAAGTACAGTGTAGTAAAAATACCCCTAAAAGTAGTTTTCTCCAAAAGGTTACTCAAATAATTGGAGCACTGCGAAAACACAAAATCTATTTTTGTCTTGATTCCAGTGCAAATATCTTAGTAAACTTGAAATAAAACAAAAATAACTTGCATGTAACTGTACATCAAGAAATAAGAGCTTGTTTTAAATCAATACTTCCTTAATACTGATTAAAAAGTACTAGTTTTACTGGCGCCGTTACCTAGCAACCCCAGCCACGCCCATCCAGTAGCCTAGCAACCCAGTTCTAGTCAATTCTTTTAGTTAGTTTTATCTTATTTTAAGTCTACTAAGATATTTATACACCAGCACCTCCCGATCCCGCGAGGGGCGAAGGTATTAGAAAATGGATGGATTTTTGGAAGTGGTTAGATGATCTGTGAATGTTTCTGTTTTCAGACCGGGAGAATCACGTGTATGACAGGGTAGCGGGGAAGGGAGGCACCTATCCTCGAAGGTATCATGTCTCCCTGCACTGCAAAGACCACAGTGAAGGTACGACAAATACCGCCAGTCACATTTATCAGCGACTAGATTCGACGTTTCTCTCTTTATTTTAACGTTATCGACTGTTTTCTGTCGCTTCCTCCAGGTCGTCGAACGTTTCCGCGCATTCGTCGTCCCCAAGGAAACCTGTTTACTTTGGTTCCCTCCAGGCGATCGCTGAACGGCAGCGAGGAGAGTCTGGGCAGCTGGCAGCAGATCGACACGCAAGGCCGGCTGCGTCCACACGATTGCTCTGTCACCCATAAGTGTAAGTACTTATGAAATATCCTCTGCTTTGGATTTTAATCTTAATCTACCGACACAATCAACCTCATTTAAGTTTAACTTGTTAAACACATTTGTTTTCTCTTATTATATAGCTGCAGCACATTATTTTAATGATTATTTTAGAGACCAGTGATTCTGGCAATTAATCAATTAATCTGATAAAACAAAAAATTGACACATTCTATAGATTTTTATTTAACTGTTTAAGCTTTTTTAGTACAATATTAGAAATCCAACAAAAGATTAAAACAAACAAACTTTACAACATATTGACAAAAATATTTTTATCTTAAATGCAATATATACATATATGTTTATGTACATATAGTTTTTGCCTAGTTGCTGCTCTGAATAAGTTGTTTTCCCAGCCAATGTCCTTTTTGAGTTCATATAGTCCAGTTATTGATTAATCAATTGCTAGGTTAGTTGGTGATTATTTGCCCAAAATGGGCAGAGCTGACCCGACTAAAATCTCATGATCTAGAATCAATTTTGAGAAAAAAGTCTAATGAACACGTTTTGATTATCCCATAGACCAGGGGTGTCCAAACCTCATGTCAGGGGGGCTAAAATTGTGGAGTCAAAAGTATTTGCAGGCCAAGAAAATTAAAACACTTTATCATACTTAACATTTTCCATTGTAAAAAAAAAAAAAGTTTTCCGAACCCCCTGTGGTGAATGGGCTAAGTTTGTATCATTTTTAACTGCTTTTTTGGGCCGCAAAAACTCTGTCCAAGTGCCACAAATGGCCCCTGCGCCACACTTTGAACACCTCTTACAGAGACCTATCCAAAGTGCAATAGGTCACCCCGAAAGGGGGAAAAATGTGTCCTAATTGAAGCATCTTTGTAAATGTTGATGGCAGAATGAATGTATTTCCTTTCAGCGCCCAGCGCCCCGGTGACGTGGCGTCGTGGGAAGCTTCTAGGCCAGGGTGCGTTTGGTCAGGTCTACCTCTGCTATGATGTGGACACCGGGAGAGAACTGGCCGCCAAGCAAGTCCAGTTTGATCCTGAAAGTCCTGAAACCAGCAAGGTGAGATAACCGCTAAAGTAAGGCGACTGAAAATTCAATTTAAGCTAAAGGCCGTGACTTTATTTTATCTCCTAATTAAGAATAGCACAGCAGAAACTGAATAAGCGGGATCCATGGTGGAGATTATCTCCCCCCTCTTCCTTATTTTAATGTCTTTTCCTGTTTGCCGAAGAGAAAACATGCACTGTCACTTCCTGTATCCTCGAGGTGCTGAGTATTGTAACAGCGGAGGGTCAGGACCGCCTTGACTTCCAATGACCCTTTCACACCCCCAGCCCCTCCGCTCAGCTCTCTACAGATCCGAATCAGTTGTTACTCCAAACTGGGCTGTGTGTTGGGAGTTTGGGATTACTTTGTGTGTCTCTGACTTCCCTTTCTGTCCTCTGTCTCTGCTGTGGCCTCATTCTCAGAGGTAAACACAGGAAAACTCTGCTGTCGGCTCTCTGTCGAAGCGTTTGGTTGGGATTGAAAATATTTTAGCTTCCCTCTTCTATTCCAGGTCGTTGGATCTGTCGAATAAACTTTTATTCTCAAATTGAAAGTGTCTTTCTAATCGGTAATGTGGGATTTTTGTTTATTTTTGTGTTTCCTGCAGGAAGTTAGTGCGTTGGAGTGTGAAATCCAGCTTTTAAAAAATCTGCATCACGAGCGCATCGTCCAGTACTACGGCTGTCTGAGGGACCACAATGAGAAAACTCTCACCATCTTCATGGAGTACATGCCCGGGGTGAGTCCTGGGGGCAAATAAATCAGGGTTTACATTCGGGTCAGAAGCAACCATTCATTTTGCAGCTTAAAATTAAACTTTAATGTCAGCGTTAAGTCACATTGTAATAAAAATCTGTAAACAGCGACAGAATTCACAACATATACTGTATTTTCCGGACTATAAATCACAGTTTTTTCATAGTTTGGCTGGGGGTGCGACTTATATTCTGGAGCGACTGATGTGTGAAATTATTACCACATTATTATATCATATCACATGTTATTTTCACACTAAACCGCCAGAGGGCGCTCTAGGCCTGTGTTGATAATGTGTGTGGTAGAAGCTAC
>CAEGAD010012710.1:0-15958 GCA_903067055.1 Poeciliopsis paucimaculata
ATATATATATAACAGGAAATGATTGACATAGTTTCTGGGAAACTCCCAGTTTAGTTAAATATAAAAGTTATTTCCTCTTCTCTGAAATTCCCTGTTGTGAAATGTTTTGACAAAGTGGCAAAAACATAACATTCAAATGTTTTTTTTAACTAATATATATCTTTGTTAGAAGTGTTTATACTAGTTTAACATCACAAGCAGCTATTTCTGTTTTCTCTCCACTATATTCTGACAGATTTGCATATTCTAGGTTCTTATTGCCATTTCAGCTCCATATGTTAATGAATCAGTGCTTTTCTTGAGATAAATTCTCACCCAGTTTCCTGCAGAACATTCCTCTGCCTGATTCAACAGTTTCTCTCTCTACTCAGGCATGTTCACTTTAAGGAGGACTCTTGCTTCCACTGTCATATGATAGTCTAGTTAGCAGACCAACGCATTAGTGGCATAAAGGGTTCAGACATGGTTTGGATGGCAAAACTCTATATTGTACAAACTGAAAACTCTAGAATTTATAGAGTTTTTTTTAATATTTAAAGAATAAAGAAGTTCCAGCAATACAAGTTCCCTCTGAATTTATGGCAGATGTTTTTACTGCTGTAAGGCGTAAATTTCAAAGACCATAGTGGACAAACCTAAAGATAGATTTTATTAATTTATGTATTATTTAAATATGTATATTAGCAGGACAGAACTCATTAAAATCAAAAATTTGTTTTGCAAAAACACCTCGGCAAAACCGACAGTACCACAAAAAATAGTTTTGGCTTGTAAGACATGTTTGTGTGGCATTTAGTAAACAAGACACTGGATGAACAAATTAAAGGTGAATAGACAGATAAAAGAATTGATAAATACAGAGCTGAATGATGCACAAAGACATGTTATATTCCATACTCCTTCAGATGAAAAATAAACCATATCATACTGAAAATCAACAGCATACTGAGATTTTATAAAATGTAAAATGCATAAAAGTTGGGGAAGTCCTTCATATTGAATGTGAAAGTTTGACAAATTAAAAAAATTGTGTCAAACGGATAAATCTAATGTGTTGCTGAAGGGTGTACAGAGAGGAATGTTTGAGCACTGTAGGAGGAGATGGTAGACAGAGAGTTTGGAGAGCATCATCCAGAGCGGGAGCACACTATCATGTCTGTGTAAAGGGTGAAAGGGATGATTCAGTTTATGCATCATGCAGGCGAGAGCAGTGAAGTGCAGAGTTGCATGTAGATTTCTCTGCTGTCTGAGGCGTCCTTGTTCTCATACCCTCCAACTTTCTCTACATTCTTCGGTCAGATTCCTGCTGGTTTCCTTTGCTGACTGATACACAAACCAAGAATTAATGATGTATCCCAGGTTTTCAATATGACTCTGCTGCATAAATAAGCATTTTCTTCTTTCCTTTCCAGTCTTTCCTGCTTTCCAAACATCCTCCGCCACGCTCAGATTCAGACTGCTCCATTTATAACAAGCAGCAGAGTGCTTATTGACTAAAATTCTGGATCTCCATGACAGAAACCAGGAATAGACTCCCTCACTATGGTCTGCCATTGATTTCTACAGCTCACATGAAACTGAATCTCCATTTGGTTGCGTCTCAGGAGCTTCTTGTGGCAGGTGTAATGGAGCATTTGAGGTTGTAACTGGGATGTCCGTACTAAGGTTTTCCTTTACGCCTCACTGTGTTCAATAGACTTACATCAATGAATTTCACTTTAACTCTATTACTGGTGTAATAGATTGCTGTTGGCTTTATTGGTGAGAAGATTAAGTTTTTTTTTTGTTTTTTTTTACAATGTCAGTGGAGATATTAAAGGGGAAAATGAAAATGAATTAATACAATCTCTGTTGATTTTTTACAAATGAACTGGATTTAATATACAAGCTTTCTTTTCTGGCATCAAAGCTGAAGTTTGATAAACTGTTGCTCATTGCATGTAAGCTTTATAAAAAAGATCTTTTACTAAGACTTTCAATACAGAGATTTCGAAGTTATTTATTTTTGCTTTAAACTGACTTACTAGCACTAACGACACAAGGAAGGCCATCATTTATTAGTATTCAGCTTTTTAAATTACTGACCTTACTCAGTAAGGTCAGTACTGAGTAAGGTACTGACTCAGTACCTTACTCAGTACTGAGTAAGGTACTGAGTACTGAGTACCTTACTCAGTACTCAGTACCTTAACACAAAGCAAGGTCACATTTTCAGCTGACTTTTAACTCCTGTTAAATGTAGCATTTTTAATATAACTAATGTGACGAGACATTTATAAAAAAGAGGCATTTTCTATATTTGGCATATGATTCTTCCTGTAAGAGTCTGGTTGTGTTTTGGACTTGTATCAACAGACTTTTAGTGATGCATGTGGTACACTTGTCTTGGCTGTATCGTTTAAGCCAACCGTCAACGGTGGTCTACAAGGGTAAAATAATTTTATTTGTGATGTATTTCATTGTTTCAAAGGTTTGCTGACAAAACTTACAATGGAAGTTGCTTTCAAAACATCGCACGATGCCTTTACATTTTTTTCGTATTTTCTTTTTACATTTTTTTCCCAAACACAACTGTTTTAATTTACCACATCCAGAGCTGTTCTTAGCTTAACCCAATTAAAATATCCCATCTAATTTTTTTGTTGTTGTCTCAAACCAACATAAACATCCGTCAGAGTTTATATTACTTTGTCTTCTTGTGTGACCCTTTTACATTTGTCAAATTAGTGTTTTCATAAGCAGCCACTTGTTTATGGTTTTTGGGGTTTAAGATTCCACTGCATTCCTTTTACCCTAGATGTTCCTGCACTGTCATGTAAAGTTTGCAAGGGGATGAATGCAGGAACATATTCTCTTCTGATTGCAATCACACTGTAGGGTAAATGGAGCAGGTGGGCTTTGGATTCAACAATGCAGAGTGACTATCCCATCTCCATTACACTTACTGCAATTACTTTCCTAAACATAAGGCATTCCTGTGGAGAGAATAATTCAGTGATACAGCAAGGTTACCAGCAGAAGAATAGTGCTTACAAAAAGCAGTTCGTAGAGTAATGAATCTGAACCTCTAGCACAAGTACCACAGGTGATAGATTGCCTTCAAGAGTACTTAGAGATAATTTTGGTATTAGATTTAGAAGGTGGATATGAATGGATTAAGTGTGATATAAAACTAATAAACAACTGCATCTTAAAAGATCAGTTGCTCAAGCACATTAATTGTTGCTTTATCAGAAACCTCTCAGTAGAAAATTGCTTTGAAGAAGGTTATAAGAACTTGCAGATGACGGTAAACCCACAACAATTGCAGGTGTCTGCTTATACTGTGTTCAATTTACCTCTGAAGTTGTAACTTGCATCTGGAGATGACATGCAATTCAATTTAACTGAGTTTCAAATGCAATAACCTGTGGAATTTGCTCAATTCTCTAGTCAATAACTGGGGGACTACAGTTTACTATAACAATGTATTTCCCTGCACATTAAAGTGGCTTGATAAATGCCTGATCAGCTGTTAAATAATTAAGTATTGTAGAAAATGATATGTGCAAATCAGCTCATACAACATACTAACACAATGTCATGCTTTTTCTTTTTCTTCAAAGGTATCCATCGAGACCCTGCAGTTCGGTGTTTGCATAGAAGAGGTTTTCTGCTGTGCTGCAGGTCAACAATTGTAATATCAAACAACAAGGAGTTTCCTCTCTTCCCAACATTTCACCGAATTTTCATCTGAAGCGGCTGGAGCTGCAAGAGAAGAGAGGCCGTGAAAGGAGATAAACAGAAAAAGACACACTTCATGAATTCCCCTAAAACCTAAAAGAGACAAATAGTACAAGTTGGCTGGTGGACCTGCGGTGGCATGTGGACGATGAGTATGGCTTGGGTCTGTCTCCCAGCCTACACTGTCCTACTTCTTGGTTTCCTTCATCTGGCTGTCACAGAAAACGATGTCACTCCGCGCCTCAGCTTTCCCTACAGTAAGTCCCTTCTTTAAATAACTATGACATTTACTACATTTATAAGGGGTTTTATTTATTTGTTTACTTCTTACTGACACTAGTGACATTTAATTGAATAGATCAAACAGAAAATGGTTGGAGAAAGAGGAGAAAGGATCCAGATTCGGGAATCGAACCCCCGGTTTGCGTTGGATAAGTGTCTCCTACATAGGGAGTACACGACCAATACATTTCCTATCACCAGATTCTCCCACCTTTTAACATCTCTAGATTTATTATGGGTTTCATTTTCTCATCTTTTATTAATTGGTAGGTTTGTGGTTGTTCTGCATCATCCTTTCAATGAAACACAGGCTGTGTATGATACCTTCTAATGGGATAGCACATGCAAATGCTGTTGAAATACAGTGGAAATTATGGTTGTGACATGACACAATGTGAAAGTTCCTGAGGCATGGATGCTTTTGCAAGGAATACATTTCGAATCATAATAACACCTTATGCAAGCCGTAGGTGCCTGAGGCTCCAGATGTTGTATAAGATTCTTTTATGTGAACTGCAACATTTGGCCAAATGTCAATCAATTGTCAAATAAAAAATGAATGGAGGAAGAAAAAAAAAAAACAGACCTGTTGATTTTGGTAGCATTTAACTGAAAGTAAGAGTTGGTTCTGCTGAGTTTCTGAGGGTCTAACATATTTACATACAGGCCTGTGATTGTTGTAACTTGTTCCACAAATTCACTCAGGCCTTGGGTGTTACTGATTTTATCAAAAATGTATCTTTTCATGCCTACGCTTGCAAAGCTGACTTGAAACTTTGAAACATGTTGAATATTCCTGTCAGCTTTCACTGAAAATATATTTTATTTGAAGTCACCCAAGGGGTGCAAGTTTATTTATAGTTCACATTTTAGACATAAGGCAATTCAGAGTATTTTACATAATAAAAATATATGTAAAATTTACAATGTTGAAGGATAATAAAAGAAAGTAAAAATTGCACAACAGAATACAATTGATTTTTCAGTACAAATAGATCAGTCAAAGGTAGCTACAAAAGAACTCTGGATTTCAGCGTCATGTTCTTTTTTTTTTTCCATTAAGGGTGATTTACGGTCATACAACTAGACCATGTAGAAAAATTCATAACCGTGAATCAGAATATTGTTGGGATGCAGTGGAGTTGACAAGTTGGATTTCAACAAAAATTGCACCTTATTATCTCCATGGAAATTAAACACAATGACAGATGAAGGAATTAGTGTGAGATTGTAGTGTTTGAATTGTGGTGAGTGACTCATGGTCAGGCTTTATTAGTGTATGTCAGAGAAGATTGTGTGGAAGGATCTCGTTGAGTGCTCTTATATTGTCCTCTGATTCCCTTTTCAGCCCAGGACTACTTTGCGCTTTCAGAAAGTTGAGCCTGTCTGAGCTTGCGCCTTGTCTACATGTTGGACTTTTTACCTGAACATATAATCTCTCTCACCTCCCCTGCTTTTACAGAGCCCACAGAGGCTGAGTGTTTCATAACAACACACATCATCAATCATTTTGTGAAAAGATGCTTTATGAGCTCCTCTGTTCTGCTGCAAAGATTTGCTTTTAGGGCGTGCAGCCAGAGTTAAACAACACCATAAAACATGCATGATTCACATGCCTCAAGTTCTCAGTATATAAACTGATGCACACAGTCTTAGAGACCGATGCCAATCAAAGTTGGCTGTTTTGTTCTCTGTCTTGTAAGTTTGCATTAAGGCCAATAAGACCCATAACCAGCCGGAACATAAGCCACCTTTAAAAGTGAATTAATTATATTTCTATATGGACTGTAGCTCTGAATGCAAATGATTTTTTCAAAAACACATCTTGTTGCACTTAGAAGGGTGTTGATCATGAAATAAAGAAAATCTTGAGTTTCAGTATGTGAATGAAGGTCAGCACAGAGCTTTGATAAACGCTGCCTTGCTTCGGTAACGTCAGTTCTGCTACGCTGACATTTTCCAGTCTCCCCGCAGAAAGTCTTTGTCACATTGTATATACAGTATCAAAGCAGAATGCAGAACCACAAGCCTTAGGGACATGAACTTTATACAGAAAAAACTGTCGGGCCTCGTCACAGCTTCCGGTGCTCGCTGTCCTATCTGAACGCCTGTTAGCTTGACAGCTTGCATGCCTAAACTGTTACAGCCTGGGCAAGCCAGAGAACCGGCCTGGTGATCTTCATCAGTACAATTCTCATTTACAAATGTCCCCTCCACTTTCCTCTCGGTCCCTCTGGATCCCCCTGGTTCCCGCCTCTGCCTTAATGAAGAGGGTAATCTGCCATGAATAATGAATGGGGATTTGTATGTGTTATGGTGTGAACACTTGTCTGGTTCTCATTATGCGTCTATCAGCATGGATCATGGGTTCATGGAGTAAAGCCTGCAACTGCCTTTCTCTCTGCTTTTGTTCCAGACTTTAATGTAGACCATGCTGAAGGGCTTTGTGCGTTGGAGTGCTTTTTAACGGCACACCTATAAGCCCTTCCCCTCCTCTATTTTTTCCCTGTTGATCCCTCTGTGACAACCCAAGTGACCATGGTTCTTTATTATGGGTTAGGGGCATGGATGCAGCTTATTTCTATCATTTTTATTTCAAAACATCTGTATCTATCTGAATTGTACCAATATTTTTTACGGAGCCAGTTTGCACATTGTGAAAAATGTTTGTTTTTTTTTCCTTTCTATTTGATGATTCCATGAATAAACCATTTCCAGCTAGCGCCTCAAACTAAAATTTGCACAAAAGGACAGCATAGTATTCACTCAATCCCCACTTTATTAGACACACCTTGCTAATAATTAAGTTTTAACTCTGTCATAACATAATAGCTCCCTGTGTTCTTTGTTTAATAGATTCAAAAAAGTGTTGGAAACATTCCTCAGAGATTTTGGTCTGAATTGACTTGATATAATCCCAGATTTGCTTAAAATCTGTCATCTTATCATCCATAATGCAAATTCCTCAATCCACAAAAACCCAAAGGCCCTTGATTGGATTGAAATCTGGTGACTGTGGAGGTAGATGGAATACAGTCAACTCTTGTCATGTTCAAGAAACCAATCTGAGGTTTCTTTGTAACATTATCCTACTGGAGGTAACAATCAGAAGATGAACACTCTTGGTCATATAGGGTCAAAAACAAAAAACTTGTCACTGGATATTTTCTGATATTTTCTATTTTAGACCATTCTTTGCAAACCAGAAGGATAGTTTGTGAAAACCCAGTTTCTGAAATACTCAGCTCAGCTCATTTGGCATTAACAACCATGCCACATTCATATTTATTTAAATCTCCTTTCTTTCTCATTCTGATACTCAGTTTGAGGTTCACAAGTCTTTTTCATTGTATCTAGATGCTGAAATACATTAGGTTGCTGTCATACAAATGGGGTCAGAGGCTATACATTCTAATATGGGTTTCTTTCATTTTTGATGTGGAAGTGCCATGAAGGTCACATTTTAAGCGCTAATAATTATCATATATAACACGTTTGAATGCATATAATAAGTTTTTGTTCCTTTGGTACATTTGTGGTACTTCATAACACCTCAATGTCCATATTGTGCATATAATCCTGTACCTATTGACCTCTGCAAAGCTGCTTTGCATACAAGGTGCTTTTTGTGCTTAGCGAGTGTAATTGCTCAGAACAAATAGTAAGGTCTTAGTGCAGCGCTGCACTTAGAAACAGGTCAGGACCTCCTGTACAGCCCCTCTGTTGTTAATGCTCCAGAACCAGAGGAAGGGGTCATGGTGAGTTCCTGATGAGCCAGCACCTGCTTAGCATTATTACGGTTAATTCAGCATTTGTTGTTTTCTGAATGAACAAGGACTGCCTCATGAGAAAACGCTTCTCCTGAGATGCGTTCCTTTTTAATAATTTATCAGAGCAAATAACTCTTTATGTTTACAGATTAGCAGGATTCCTGCAATATCACACTGTGGTGCTGTGAACCACACTACTAAAGCTTATATTGTTAATCCACGCCGTGTGAATATGTAAAACATGTCTTCATCCTGCCTTCCCCTCATTTTCCATCACACTTGCAGATATTTGTAGTTCTCACACCATGACATTATTAGAAATGAGCAAAGATATTGTCCCCACAGATGGTGCCGTAGGGACAATATCTTACTCTCAAAATTCAACCCCACAGTTTACTAACACAAACAGAAGGCTCACGACTTGGCCAGAGGAACTTCTCAGCCTCTTGGTCTTTTCATAATGCACTCCAGATGCTCCAGTCCCTGTCCTTTAGCTTTACTGGTTCATTCTCCCACACAATTATCCATTCAGGAGGAGCTTTTAAAAGCAAGCTTTAAAATACTTGGGATAATCCAGTTAGTGCTCCACTGTGGCTGTTTTGTAAGTTACAAGAAAATTTGACACTGCTATAGGTTGACCCTTGTTAAAGGTTTCTGCCTCTGTGGTCACTGCTTAAATGACTCCCCATTCTGTGAAAGCAGTAATGAAAAGAATTCATCTACACAGAGTTTTGTTCTTTATGCCCAATATGTAGGAAATTGTCCCTTTGCTCTCACATTTTCTGCACAATGCAAAACCCAATCTTAATGTAAGCTGTCAGTTTCCATAGTCATGTAGCTTTCTCTGTGAGCATTTCTGTAATGAATACATAAAGATTTGTTGATCTACTTTGGGTTTCTGAGTTTGCCTCTTTAATAAGTCCTGCTTTTCTAAAACCATTATTTGCTAGCATTACCGGGAGCTGCAGAGACATTGCAATGTGGGTCATTTTAATGCTCAGAAGACTGGTAATGGGCTCTCTGAAGTCCCTTAAAGATGAGTTGCTTGATACAAATTGGACAATGGCACTTTTTTCTGAGCAAACAAAGATCACATGGAGTTAGTCAAGGCTCCATTCTTTGCTACATGATATGTTTCATGTAGCTCAGACTGTGAAGTACTGAAAAATCTCTTTTCGTATGACAGAAAATAACAAGTCCCTGTTTTCTGGCCCTGAAGATGGATAATTCTCTCAGCTCTAGAGCAGATACCTCTAAAACATAAAATGCACAGAGACTGTTGATTGCAACTTTATCTGTTCATTTGACTATGCCTTGTATTTTTTTTTTTTGTATTTATTTGTCTTAAAATTGCCTTTATATTACTTATATCTAAAGTTTTCTAAGTGTTTTATTCCATTTCTTGTTTTAATTTAGTGTCCTTTGTATATGTTCTTTTGTGAAGCATTTGGAATTGCCTTGTGTCTGAATTGTGCTATACAAGAAAGATCTCGTACCTTTTTTGTTTGCACTGTTTTTGGTGATGTTGGCAAACATGACAACTGTGGCAAGTACAATACTGTGAATTACAATTATAATGCGGTAGGCATATTCCTAGTGGTAAAAAATGTATTTGTGATATTATCAGTGATATTCAAATCAAACTTGATCAAGCCTGTTTTTGTTTGTGATAATGTTCCGCTGAACTCACTTATAAATGAGCTGATATAGAAATAACAAAAAAGGCACCATTTAGTCAGATACAGTTCTGACAAAAGAAAGCCTTTAGATCACTATAAGTAAAGGTCAGAATACACTCCCTTTAAAAGATGTTCCACATACAATAAATCCTGAAAATGTTCACTTCTGCTTCAATGTAGCCTGCGTTTTATGAAATAGATCTATAAAATTATCTTTTCCCTTTACAAGTAGACCTATTGTGTTGTGGTTCACAATTATATTTGCCACAGTTAATGGCACCCAAGACACTGATCGTAAGAATGCTAGAGCAAGTTCTTTGTATAGTACAATTCATACATAAAGTAAATTAAAGCTGACCCAATAGAATAGAATGGGACTGTCTTACACTTTATAATAATTTGTTCCCAAGACGACTTTTAAGTCCATCTAAGAGAGTTTTCAGGAAATCTAACAGTGCCATTTGTAGAAATTACTTTTAATTACATAATAATGGTTGTAGTGCTTTATTGCTTGCAGCTGCAGAGTGTGCAGTTCATGGCTTAGTGGGAAAAGGTCACAGATGAAGTGCTATAACCACACAAAGCTGCTTTCACAAGGTCCGTCATCAGAGGTCTACTATCACTGACATGAAGAGATGTAAAGCCTCCAGCTCAGCCTACCAATGTTTTGGTATAATTTATTCAGTTGCTACTGGATAGATGTCATCTGTCTGTTCACTTTCTGCTTATTGTTCACATCAGTATAGCACAATTATTTAAAAACTAAGATATTTTTTTAGGGTTTACTAAATGTCATTTAGCATTTAGACTAAGAAGATACATTGAAAAACATACAAAAAGAGCTATATAAACCACAGACATCAGATAGAGATGGGAATAGGGTGATTTTTTTTTTTTTTTTTTTTTTGTGGATCAGTAAACTTCTGATCAGCCAATCAGAAAAAATTGTAATTCAATATTTATTTCTGTCCAGTTACTGTATGAAATTCAAGCAGCACAAGGTTGCAGTAGTCACAGATTTCTTCAGTGTTCAGTTGTTGTCAAAGGAAAAACAGCTAAAGATAGTCACTATATATTCAGTATGTGACATTACCTGTTTTTAAAATAAGTACTCAATAAGCATAAGAAAGTAATAAAGATTGCTTTTAATTAAAGGAGAACAAAAAATAAAATTGGCAGGTTTGAAAAAAAAAACCCACACACATTAGAACTTAGCTATAAATTTATAATCTATTTGATCATCTCCCAGTAAGGTTTTGGAATGTTTTCAGTATAAATTTGAATAATATTCACATTTCTTTGTAACTGATTTACTTTTATTTGACAAACTTACTGCTGGAAACTTATTTGAGCAGAAACTGTCTTAAAATAATCAGCAAGCTTGTTCTGTACAAAGTACAAGGCAACAAAGCCACTATTTCTAAAGTGCAGATAGTTGTTGTTGTTTTTCCATTTTTGTAGATAAACCCTCAGTATCTCTCCAACAGAGCACAATTCCCTCATTTTCTTTTACTTGCCAGTAAGATCTAAAAAGTCTGTCATATCTTATGGAAAAACAAGGAATTTTGTGGAGGAGTTTGCACGCTACAGGAATACATTTGTGCTAAAAAGATTGCACAATATTGATATATTTTTTATTGCCTTACTTACTTAGCATACATTTTGACAATGATTTAGTATAAAATGTTTTTTTTTTTTTTTTTTATTCACATAAAAACAAATCTTTGAAGTGAAAACTAAATTCCTTGCAAGACATTTTGGCTCTTAAAAGAACAAACAAGG
This sequence comes from Poeciliopsis paucimaculata, assembly GCA_903067055.1. Classification (NCBI taxonomy): domain Eukaryota; kingdom Metazoa; phylum Chordata; class Actinopteri; order Cyprinodontiformes; family Poeciliidae; genus Poeciliopsis; species Poeciliopsis paucimaculata. The sequence continues at coordinate 11,237 of CAEGAD010012710.1, forward strand.
TTGGTAATTTAGACAGATCGCAGTAATACTGGTGTACATCGTCAGTAATGGCCTGATGTATGCATCTGCTTTGTTTGGTTCTCTGTCACAGATACAAGCTGTCCTTACATTCCTAAGTGCCTCCATTTGCCTCTAATGTTTCCCTTCGTCTGCTGAGCACCTCAGACTGTGTTATGTAGAAATGCCACCAGGAAAAGGAGCTCAGACAGTCAAACATTTAGTCTTAGCTTCCTTTTAAGAAGTTCAATTCATTTGTTAACTTTGCTCATTAGAAGGGAAACCTGTCTGCTCATGGGTTGACTAATGAGTTACTTCAAAAACCATGTTCCTGTATTTCACTGCTGCTCCTGTTAACACATTTGAGGGAGCTTTCACAAAGTTTTTATTCCATCTTGAGTTTGAGACAAAGTGACAGAATTTGCCAGATGGAGTCTTTTTGATTCAGGAGGATCAGAACCACTTTTTTCCATTAGATTTATAATGGAAAAAACTCCTTATATCGCTTGTAAATGTTTAACTAATCTTGCAGTGACGGCCCAAAACTAAGAGACATTACAGAATTTTATGTAAGAATTATAGCATTGTCGGGTTGTCAGATTAAAATTACCTTTTGAAAATAACAATCTTCAATCTAGCATTAAAGATAATTTTCTTTAAGTCCACTTTTTGTGCAAAAAAGATAGAATCTGGAGTTTATAAGTGATGTGCGATGACATTAGTGGCATTAAAAAAAACATACGAATAAATAAATAAGTGTAACTAAAAAATAAATCAATTTTGAATCTGCATCTCTTCTATAAGCTCTTTAGCATACTTGCATGTCAACTGTTTCTTTTTTTTTTTTTTGGCCTGTATTTAAAGCAGTTTTAAAATAACTTACCAAATGTGTGCTTTTTTCTCATCTCCATTGATAGCCCAGCCTCAATTCAACCTACAACTTAAAATTAGATGGTTAAACTTAATCATCGCTTTCTATTTTCAAGTCTCCCACATTATTTTGTTAAAATAATACAACATGTATAAAACTTTTCATTCCAAAAGATTATTTACTTTAATAAAGTCATAAAAGTTTTTTTTTTATTATTTACAAAAAAAAAAAAAATGTGAATATGGAATTGTCTAAGTTGATTTTCTTTCACAGCTGTGGTGTTTCACAGTTTTCCAGAATTGATCTCATTGCAGAAAACAACTCTGAATATATTTTGAGTTAAAAAGAATAATAATTTTATGCTTATGTTCGTGATAAAGGAAACAAAACAAGTTGCAGAATACAACGGAGCAGCCGTTCATTTATCCCATAGTGCTACTGAAAAGCCCCCTGTGGGTTCATGTACGTGGAGCATTGCCTCTTGTGGATTCACAGACAGATTTAACTACAATATGGCTCAGTGTTGCCGTGGTGATGGACTCCTATTAACATGTTGTTTTCCCGGGGGAGAGGAAGTCTCTCAACCTGCTGTAGAACCAAGGCATGGCTAAATTAGGACACACATACTGCAGAGTGATTGAGCTTCTTATGAGAAGAACTTAAAGACTCTTCCTGGAGTGAGTTGGTTAAACGTAGAAAAGTACCTTAAATTGTTACCAGCAGCATCTTGGGTTCAGTCTACTCTGATGCTGACATAGATAACACACAACTGAATTGAATTCTGCCCTTAATGCATCACTGTCTTTTTTTGCATGTAGTTATTCCATTAAGTTATGTTTTGAACGAAATCAGTATCCCTTTATGAGACAAATAGTTTTAGGCTTGTATTATTAGTGAAACATGATGTTAAGTCCCTACTTTTCACCTCATTAAATGTTCAGTCCCTTAAAGCAGTAGCCAAAAGCTGAATCAGACTCTTCTTTTCACACGAAATCCCATTAGAAGCTAACAATCCAAAAGAAACCAAAATGTTTTTTTAAAAAAGTTCTTTGATCTGTTATTTTTCCTTCAGTTGTCATGTTTTTAGGGGCAGAGGTTCAGTCCCTTCAAGTTTCCATCAGCTCCCACGCTCTGTTTACATTGGCATGCAATTAAGGCAACTCGTTCAAGCTGGGCCTGTGCTGATGGCCCGTAAATCCAAGAAACACGTGGGCTAATAAATCATCAGCAGCAGCGATTTCGGGAGTTGATGATTCAACCTTTGTTTCTTTATTGAATTATGACCACTTAGACAATAACACTGTCTAACTGTAACAGATGCATGAGTCTTTATGTCCTGCATGAAAAAAGGATACACATAATGTCATTTATTTCCTTACTTGATGCAAATCTGTTACTAAGAATTTGGGTATTTTTTCCTAAAAAACTATCGTGATTTAACAAATGCAAGGAATTAATTAGATATTATTTCATATGACCATCCCCGCCCCCCCGGGTGGTTCTATTTCATTCTAATTTACTCTATGGTCAGCAATGCTACTCCACTGTATTTATCCACCATCGGTCTCCTTGGTAACTAACTGCTTTATGAGCTAATGTTATAGTTGTAACTTTTATTGCTTATTGTATTATTGCTCTGGGTTTGAATGCAACTTTTCATCACTTTATAAGTGTATAAATTACAATGCAGATGCTTTGCCATTTGTTCATAAGGACATTAAGCGCCACCACTAGTGCTTAAGAAGACATTACTATAAATATTATTTTTGTATTCTTACAGTTGTAAATAATTCATCCTTTACACCAAAGTTATTATTGACATTATTCTCAAAACTAAATGTTTAGTAATTAATTGAATTTCATACTAATTTCAGAATCAAAATTTTCAAAAGGAGATGTTTCTCAACAACTGGAGTAAAGTTATGTTCTGAACCAAGCATGTATTTTATTTTTATTTTTGAATGATTGTTCCCAAAATCTATTTTTGAATGTTTAAGCTGTAATTGTTTTATGTTGTACTGCTATTTTAAAGGGTATACTGCTATACCAGATGTCAAATCATATATGTAGCCTGTTGAAATGTTCATAGTGATGACTCACTTAATGCAGTTACATGTGATGACTGAAGAAAATACAATTAAAATTATTACAATGACCATCTTTCTGTTTCTGGCCAGATGCAAAAGAAAGGACAACCAGAAGCTTTTCAGCCAACGGGGTCTTCAACTTCACCTCCCTCCTGCTCAGCAGTGAAGACAACATGCTGTATATCGGTGCCCGGGAGATTCTGTTTGCTCTCAACCTCTCTGATATCAGTGCAGCGAAGCTACAAAGAAGTGTAAGAGCCTGTATGCTGCAACCTTTAAACTGCACTGTGATGTTAAGCGTATAAATATGAATGTAGCGCCTTGAATCCCTCGTGCAAGGGGGAAATTTGGCGATAGGGATTAAGTGATCACAAGAGTGCAAGCGGAATGTTATGCTTCACAGTGTTAAAGATATAGTTTAAATACCACAGCATTTTCTTTTCCTGCAGCTCACATGGAAAACTCCAGAGAGGAAGAGAGATGAGTGCAGTTTCAAAGGCAAAGATCTCCAGGCAAGTCAACTGCTAGTTTGAAGTGCACATAGCTGAACTCACATGGCTGAAACATTATTTACTGAACTTCAGCTCCAACTGCTGCTGAATGACTTTTGGGAATGAAGCCCAGGCCAGGACAGAAACCCGGACATTTCCTGTCATCTTGGAACTTTCCTTCTCATAACAATAGATTTTTCCCTTCCTTTTAAAATACACAGTTTTATTGCACTGTTGTTAAACTTCTTTACTTTAGATCTGAACCTTTGACACTGGAGCATGTTAGCAAATGGAAATGGAGATTGTGTAAATGGGGGAGTTCAAATTACTATGATCTTTATTTTAAACTTCATGCCTTTTTCTCTCATCTCTATACTATACAATATAATGTAATTTAATATAATATTCATTGTTGCTTTCTACTTGTTGTATAGCAGCTGGAAAATTTATAATAAACCCTTCTTTGTCTTTTTTAAAACAGAAGGACTGCTTCAACTACATAAAGATTTTACTGCGTATGAACAGCACTCATCTGTACATATGTGGAACGTACGCCTTCAGCCCAATGTGTGCCTACATTGTAAGTTTCCACCCTCTCAAAGATATCCCATCTGTTCAATAGCCTTGCTTCTGCATTTCTTTAAGATTTAAAGACAACAGTAATGTTTGTTTTCCCTCATAAAAGGTGATTAGTCAGATACAGGACTTTGCATGGGATTCGTTTGTTTGATTTGAGTGGAACATCATCTCAAATCTGATGTATCCCACTTCCTGCCTCTCTACTCGCTCAGCATTCGGTCTGAGTGAGACGTGCAGACCAGTCAGATACAATATACGTGCATTATTTTATTAGCTTGCATGTCCGTGGGGATAAGATCAAAATATATAATGCATGTAAGCAGATTACGTACAAATCGATCTGGTTTTTATACATTTTCTTCAGATCTTTTAGTGCCTTTTAGAACAAGACAGAACAAACAAACATTACTGACCTGCACTTCAACTTTGGCCATAGACTGACCACCTTTTAAAGCAAAATCTGACAGAGGTTGCTGTCAACTTAGAGCTTCGCCTTTCAAATTCCCTTATCACATGTGGCGTGTATGTACGCGTGCTTGCCCCTCAGAGGACTGCGGACTTCTCGTTTGTCAGAAGTGATGCTGGTGAGATTGTTACAGAGGACGGACGCAGCCGCTGCCCTTTCAATCCAGACTACAAGTCCACTGCCATCATGGCTGGTAGGTTTATGCAAACTGAAGAGCACACACTGGTTGCT
>CAEGAD010012711.1:0-11619 GCA_903067055.1 Poeciliopsis paucimaculata
CAGGTTTCGGGCTGATCGCTGGTTTTTAGTTGTAATAACTGAAGCTGTGCATTGACTCTAGATCGTTCCTCTTTAGGTCCAAAAACAATGACTTCAGTTTTGTTTCTGTTCAGCTGGATGTGACAGCTGTGGAAAACCTGGTGTCGGTAGAAGAGCGTTCTCTTTCCAATGAAGACATCAAGTAATAAGGAGGAACTTTGGGGAAAAGAAAAAAAAGATTACCAGGCAGTTTTCTGGAGGGTCTCCAGCTCTTAAAGGGCTACTAACCACCAGCTGGCAAGAGCCAGTGGAGGGGCTGATCTGAACAGAAGCAGACAAGCGTGGCATTGGGTAGCGTTCACAGTTTGCTCCCACAGTGGGGTCTACTCAACGTTTTAAAGCCCACTTCCTTAAGAGCTGACACTCTTGCTTCCACAAAGAGGCACCACAGATGTGTGTGCTGCCCACCATGCCACGACGATGCCGGCTAAGTTTACGCTCTGAATTTTCTCCACATCGCATTCAGCGGGCTGGGACCGCAGTTCACGTTTTCCATGCTGGCAAGCAGGCAGAAGTGATGCGAAGAGTCATTGGTTTTGTCTGTCCTATCTCTCTTCTGGCATCCTGCTCTGGAAGAGTCCTTTCCTCAGATGCATTAGTTGGTGGGTAATTGAGGGACAAATTCACCGAAGATTGCCGGTGGGGACGTAATTATGATGCTGTCGATCTGCAGTGAAGAACGCTATACTGTATTTTGAATATGATGCGCTGTGGAGTAATGCTGCGCTTCTTTAATTACTGCTCTCATGCATGTTCTTAACAGATTCTCTCAGGATGTGGGATAAATTGGTTTCCCCAAAAAAGCAGGAAGAGATGCATGGTAAATACTGCTGGGTGGGTTTTACTTCACTACTAGTGCTATCAGAAAGTCCCATCCCCTTTCACCACAGGTAAGGGGGGAAAAAAAATGCTATTTTCAAATTAGGTTCACTAAAAAGTCATCATCATATCAGTTTTGAAACCAGTTAAAAAGAAGAACCATTGTTTTTTTGCTTTCTGAATGGATGAAAAGCATGAATTAAATATAAAACATCCACTTCTCAGCACAAGAGTATTGCATTATTAAAATGATAAAAATCCTGAACATTTAGACTCTTTTATTTATTTATTTATTTTAATACAAACTGATAAAACGATCTCTGGTTTTGTCTTCGCTACAAAGAATCTCTGCAGGCCTAAATCCAGCGGTGCTTTTGTCCGCTGAGATTCGTCACTTCATTGGTCTGTGAAGTTTCTCCTGAACAGGCAAAATTCAGTCTCCGTTTACAGTCAATAGCTTTCTTTCTTAGTTGAAATGAAATACCACAAAGAAGCTTTTCATCCCTACCAGATCCAGCACTAATCTGACAGATTAGGCTTCCAAAATCTTACATTGACTCATCTTTGATTTTCTTTCTGGTGTTTTTTTCCCCTCTTGTCTCATATCTTGGAATCACGTAGGAAATTGCCCTCACAGCTTCCAGGGAAAATAAAAACTTCAGCATTAAATAAATCTTTTATCGATGCATAAAGCCATTAGTTGTCAAAACATTCTGGTTTGTTCGAACACAGTTTCCCTTTTGTCGCGTCGCTGGTCCTTCAAAGAGGTTTTGTTTGTCGACTGCCTAAAAGCTCTTCTCCTCGAACCAACTTTTAGAAACAAGGTGGCTCTGCTAAAAGATGCATAAAGCTTGCCTCACTTATTCATGCACTACAACAGATGGCGAACCACCTCTGGATTATTTTCCTAAATGTTATTTCGGGATTAACGTGTTTTTATTTCCATCAACTCTAATCTGTTTCTCTGTTCCTGCTGAAGAAAACAATAAAAGCGCCATCATGATATGATGATAGGGCTTTAATTGATGACGCAGTCATCAATTAAACACCGAAAATGCACGGAGGTGCATTTTAACCGCATTTTCGGTTAATACAAAATATTATTTTGTATTAACGTTTCCAAAATTATATTCTTTTTGTTCTCATGAAAGGTTTGTGTATTGAGGCCTTCACAGAACAGATCTATTTATGCTGAATTTAAACTATCATATCGGCTACATGGGATTGCACCGGATTTATTTATCGGTAATGTTGTGCAGTGTAAAGCGGGGGGATGAATACGACGACGGTAAACGCTTCTGATTCTGTTTGTAGAAGTAGAAAATGTTTTTCTGATTTTCCTTCCACTTCACAACGCTGCGCTGATGTTCAGTCTCACCGTGTAAATCTTGTTAAAGCAAACTGAAGTTTGTGGATGTGAAATGATATCGGCATGAAAACCTTTTGAAAAAGCCCAAGTTAAGTTACTGCACTGTGTTTTGTAGACAAATTCTCCGATTTGAAAGATTTTAAGAAAGTTTTTCTTTTGGTCACGGTTGTTTTCTGACTCAGAGCAAACAAGTCTCTGAGTCACCGCTGATTAAAGGTCAGATGTGATTTTCTGACTCTGCGTCAGAGTTTATCTGTGGACTCCCGGTGCTGTGCCTTAGCGACAGGCCCTGCACTCTGGAGCTCTGTTGCTTTACTGATAAATTCTGATTTTTAAAACATTTTTTTTCCTTCCTCCATATGGTCTGACTCAGCGACTCAGCTGTGACATCCTTGCAGGTAATCGTAAGGCAGAAATCGGTGGCTGTTCAAGTGAAACACCACTGATGTCTTCCTGCTGGAAAGCATCAACTTCTTCATCATGTTCACTGGGCTTTGCTACAAAGCAAACATAGTAAACCATATTTTATTTTCTGTGCATAATGACTAATAATGACTAATAATAATGTGCATGTAAGTTGGCAATAACTTCACTGCTCCTCTATGTTACTAATGGAAGAGGTGTGTTACTTAAGCATTTGGGATGACGCAACATGCCACAAAGCATACATGTAAATGCAAATTATTGTAAATTACTGTACATGTAAGCACATATTGCACCATTTTAACATTTTTACTGGCATTTCATAAGAAAGAAGAGTCGGTTTTGCAAAGCAGCATTGACCTCTTGCATGCCAACCTCCCACATCAGTGTCTTGAGGCAGATTTCAGCGTCTTCATTGTAAAACTCCTCTGAGCTTTCTCTGCTTAAGTGACCAGGAAGCTGATTGTTTGAACCCTGCTGCCCAGCAGCAGAGGTTTAGGGGAGCTCTTCTTCTTTTTCTAATGAAGATTTGAGAATTTCAGCTGTGTTTTTGAGGATGTAAGGTCCAAGATCTCTGCCGTTGTCTGCTCCTAATGACAACAGAGATTTGGCTTTGGAGCGTTTCTTACTGCAGCTCCATTATGAAGCCTGTTGTGCCCTGAAAAACCTTCTTTCTCTTCTGGTCTCTGTGGTGCTCTGAGCTTCAGTACTTTGGACATCTTCGAGTAAATATTGAGACAGGGTAATGGTCTGAAAATGCGGGTGTTTGATGACAAGACGAAACTGCCGAAGAAAAGAAAAAGCCTCCACTCGGCTGGTATATTTGAAAATCTCTCAGCTGTGATTTGTCTTGATTGAAACTTTTTTCTTTTGGTTTATTTTACTAGCATGTCTTCACAGAAGAATTAGGTGGTAATTCCAAACTCGACTGACTGGATGGAAACTCAAAAATCGTATCTTTTTGCAGTCACTGAACCAGACCAAAGCACACCACAACACTCTTCTGCGTGGAAGATGTTACTGATAATGGAGAACTCAAAGATGTCTACCGTCAGCACCAGTGAGTCAAGAACCAAAGGCTCCCCAGGATTTCTATTTTTAACTCGAGCCTTGATTGATAATATAGTATTTATTTATGTTCAAAAACTATTGACTTAAAACAGACTTGTTTATCTTGCTGAAAGTTACCTTTGAGTTATTTTTGTCTTATTTCTTGTACACTACAATATTTGCATTTCAGTGTAAACAAAAACACTGGGAAATTGTTTTTGTGTCTTTTTTTTCTTCCTGTCTGAAGAATCCTTGCTGTAATGTTATCACAGTTTTACTGTAAACTTATTACAGTCTTACATTAATTTTATTACAGTTTTACTGTAATTTTATAACAGTAAAACTGTAATAAAATTACAGTAAAAGCCATCCTCCCTGAACGTCATTGGGATGTTTCATTAAAAGCATGTTTAAACTTTCAAAGGTGATGAAGAAGATTAGGTAAGATAAGGTAAGAAGATAAGAAGATTTGCAAAATCAAACCTTTTGTGTGGCTTTTAAACGATTCAAATTAATTTCAAGATAGAAAAAAACAAAACAAAACAAACAACACAAAAAACCTCTATATTTTTTGATACCTTTATTAAATAAATTTTTAAAAAAGTGCAGAGGATTTCTGCGGCCGTCCTCGGCAGAAATGATGTCAGAGAGATGAAACTATCATGCAGTAATTACCAATAGAGGCTGACATAAGCTGGCATGAATACATTATCAGCAAGAAATGAGAATCCAGGCTTGTTGTTGCAGGCCTCCATAAAGTTGCCCCACTCTCCAGAGTGCAGCAACTTTAATGAAACCCTGTCTTACAGGTAAAAATATAAAGCTCCACAACATCCCAGTTGTTCCACTAAGCCCATGCTCTCTGTAGAGGTGAAAGCCTCTGCCACATAAGGATTCACCTTCCAATAAGCTACAACAGACAGACTGAACCCCTGAAGGCATCTCTCTCTCTCTCTCTCTCTCTTTCCTGCAGTGACACAAACACACAAATAATGATGAGATAAGCATCACTTACCACCATCCCGGCTCTCCACGGGTGCACCTTGTGCAGGGTTGGTGATGGCGGTGGGAGGGCGGGCGGTGCTCTCCACTTCATGCTTGACTGACCTTGTACAGTGCAGCAAGGGCAGAGCAGCCGGGCAGCAGAGCATCATTACCCTCGTGGAACCAGGAGGAGGGGGGGGATCATGGTACCGACGAGCCGGCTGAGCTCATGACTGTTCCTCACAGTCAGCACAGCACAGGAATTCACTGACTTCCAAACCTCAGTCTTTCACAACATGAGAAAGTCTGCAACGCCACATTATTTTCTTTTCGCATGCTGCGCTATGTGGCACGTTTATTCTGTGGGGATTCTGTATTATTTTCTGAATTACAGAGCAGAGTTGGATGCCTAAAGTGTTTTAGAAGAATCCAGCTGCAATCCAAATATGATCAGAGAAAACAGACGAGATGAGAGGAGCATATGCTATCACAAAATCCCAAAGAAGAGGGTTTCTGTTGCACTGAAAAAACACATCAGCCTCCCAGAGTCTGCATGCTGTTTCTATGAGCTTTCAGATAAGAGCAGAGAGTTTGAGTGCCAGATCGTCCTTCTGCCAGGCTTTCGGTTCGATTTCCCCTAGCTCTGAGGCAAAGTTTTTTTAGTTGGCACAAAGGTAATGTTTTCTTGTGCAACGACTTGCAGAAAATATTCATATTTGATAAACTTTTGCAGATTTATTCATGGTGCAGTCGTAGATGCCATTGTGTTTTTATGTGGACGATTTGTGATAGACCGAAACAAACACACGTCAGTTTACAGTTTATTTTTTTTACAAATATAATTCTATGTGGATTTGTATTCACTGTTTTGGAGATTCTTATTTTGATTTTGTTTTTTTGTTTTTTGTGCTGCAATTACCGCTAAAAAAAAAATGTTTGTTTTTTCTTGCAGATCAGCTCAGGATCAGTCAGAGCTGATGGTGAGTGTCTGTCAACATCCATATCAAGTCTCGCCACAGATTCTCATTTGGATTCAAGTCTGTAACTCTGGCCGTATGCTTAGTTTTGCTTCCAGGACTGGCCTTGTGTTTAGCTCCATCAGTCTGTCTATCTGACTGATAGACAGACTTCCCCTTCTCCACTAACAAAAAAAACCAAAACAAAAAACAAGCATCTTGCCACTGCCATGTTTTACTGTGAGGTGACGCCAAACACCTGAAACACTCATCTTACCAAAGTACTTTTCTTCTGCTCGTTTGCTGGGAAATGGAACGAGTGATGGCATTTTTTCTCCTTTTTCATTTTTTTTACTTTACAGTTATAGACCTTGTTGTCCTGATCTACCATAAATTTCAAATAAAATGCATTGCATACTTTAGCATGCAGGATTGTAGTTGGATCTTGATAAAATGAGAACATATTCAAAGGCTGTGTATCAGGGCGCCACAAATCTCCTTTTCATTTAAAACAAATGAAGCAATCTTTTTCCATCTCTCTCCAGTGAACTTTAACCTCCACATCTTTTTCTGCAGTCAGTTTGGCCTTGAAGAAATCGACTTTTGTCATGTTCTCTGGCATTTCACCTCCCATCCAAAGACTTCTTTAAGAAAAAAAAAAAAAAGGTAAACATGATGGCGAAATAATGAGATTACACGTCTTTAAGTTTACCTTTGAATGATGTTTTTTTTTTTTTTAGAGCAGGGTGCACTGCACATATTTTTTCATTGTGATGGTACCAAAATGTTGATTTCAAGGTAATAAAAGGAGGAAAAGAAAAACCCAAGTTGTCATTAATACTGCATCTGCGCCATGGTTATGATGAATTTATTCAAAACGCATCTTGGAATTTCATCCCGGTGAAAAAGAAGCGACGCGCACAAAACGACGTCTCATTAGAACGACTCGAACTGACTTTTAAATAGTCGCACTCTCCCACGTCGGGGAGTCATAATGTCAGTGAATTTGAATTAAGGTGATTTATTGCATGTAATGTGAGAAGGATGTAATTCATTCCAGGCCAATTTGTAGGGTGACCTTTGGAAGGCGAAACAGGAAGAGAAGACACCTGATTTTGATTCCGGTGCCGAGTTAATACAAAGAGAGCTTCAGATTCACACTGCGCTGGTTAATGTCCTCCATTATTAATGAAAGCTGACAGCTCATTAAGTTTGCTCTTAACTAATCACTTGAGTCAAAGCAAGTAGGACAAGAAATGATTAATAAAGTAAAGCCTCCCCCCTGCAACTAAATGCTGAGTAATTAAATTCTGTGTAACCTCAGGCTGCGGCGAAACGCTGGAGGTTGTTTACCTGTTTGTCACGTCGTGTAATGTTTGCAGACTCTAAAATATTGTTCTGACAGCTGGTGCTTTCGCAAATCATTGAGTAATGGCACATAACGCCGAGAAAATCCTTTAATATCTTAGCTGAGAAAAGACTAGATGATACAGGGTCATAAATGCGGGTCCTGTGAGCTGTTCCCACCGGTCTGACTGTCAAACTTTATATCTTTGATCTCCTCTTATTTTATACATCTGGTGGTTTCCCCACTTTTCGATGCCATCTTCGGTTGCACTAAGTGACTCTGATTTGCATTTCTTAATCATTTTAATTAGCCAGGCTTGTCCCAGAACTTCAGGATGTCAGAAAATAATTATTGGAGTTAGTTTTAAAAATAAATTTTAAAAAAAATCTAGTGCCTGTGGTTGAAGCGATGAGATGCTCTCAGCCCCAAATCTACTCCAAATTTTAGTGAGAAAGAGCATCCATGAGACTAAATGCGTTTTTGGAATGTTACCAAGAGGTGGGTAGAGTGCACAAAAATTAAACTTAAGAGCAGAACTGCTTCAACGTATTTTTGCTTTTGAAAAAGCAAAAAAGTTGCTATCCGAAAAATTGTTTTCAAAAGAAAAAAAAAAAGAAAAAAAAAATCTGAATTCTTTAAACTTCCCCCTGAACTCATATAAAGTACTATTTGAGGAAAGCTGTGTCTTCAAGCTAAAACATCGGCTGCATAGCGGCATTACAAAGCATTCAAAGCCAAAGCTCTGAACAGCAGGTCACAGTGAAAACAGGCGTTTGAAGATTTAAAGAGATTTCTCAGGAAGTGTGTCATTATGCTGTTTTTCTCCCTAGCAGGTGGTTTGCAGCTGCAGGAAAAACCTTCTTTTTTTTAGTGCAGTTGGATCCTGCTGACTGTGCAAGACAGAAGAGGATAACACAGACAAAGCTCAGAAATGTGCTGAAATAGAACATCAGGGTGTTTGTTTCATAAATCCAGAAATATCTGGGCCATGACCTCGGTCCCCTAATGTATGCTGCAGGATTTAAGAATACGGATTAGCCTTCACGTGTCTTCACCACGAGACTGTTGGTTATGAGATTATTTAGCCCAACAAGTTGTTTATCGAACTTCTGGTTCTTCAATTTACAAAAACCCTCGTCCACACATTTCTGTGAGAAGTGTTGTCATTTTCTAAGCACACTGCTTTGCTTCAGTTTTGAAGAATGTTGTGGCCACTGCATGCAGTGGTGCAGGTTTTTTATCAAACATTGAGAAATTATGCAATTCACAATAATGTAAGTGCAATATCGTTGAGCAATGCTTCGTACTTCAAAAGTGACAAAAAACACCAGCAATTGATCTTTCCAAAACTTTTTACAAATCTAGCAGCTTCCCAAAAAAAGGATAAAAAGTTTTACTTTTACAAAACATTTCATTGTATATATTATTAATGGTACCTTGTGAGGTTTTTGTGTGTTTAAACAGAATCAGGATTTTATTTCTCACAGGTTTTTGAGGCAGATACAGGATTTCCTTTTCAGTAGCTGAACAAATATTGTTTAAGAAAAGCAGGAAACAAAAAAAACTCTAAATTTTCAGTGCAGCAGCTTATAAAGATTTTTAAAAAGTTTTCTAAAACAAAATAAAATAAACATAAGCAATGCTGCAAGGAGTCATAAAGGCAGACAGATGGTCCACAGGCAGATTTGTACATCACTCATTGGGAAAGTCATCAAGCAATGAAAACAAGCAGTCGCCTGTTGTTGTTCTGCTGGAAGAGGAAAAGGATTCTGCAGAAGTCCAACAAATTAAAGTTTTTACCCACATTCGTAAACAAGGGGGGCTGGCAAACAGATCTTTTGGTGGCTTAAGTGAACACTCTGTTGGACAGGTGTCTTTTAGAAAACTCCAGTGTAGACTTTCGATGTATCGTCATACAGTCTGCACATGTTTTACAGGAGGAAGACAGCGCAGACATGGGAAACATCATTGCATTTACAGTAGGTCCGAGCTGGAACATAACTCATGATCCACGAGGAAAGATGACAGTAAGACGCCGAAATAAGTTATGACGCAGATATCAGACAGTGCATGAATCTGTTTGTATTGTTGTTCAAGGTTTGTCCTCGATTGGTTTTCATGAATGTTTGTAACTTGTGAATGCTGTATTCTTCGTGGCACGGCAGTCGTTCAGCCTCCACTCTGATTGGACACACCAGAAAGTGCATCAGCAGAATAGAGAACTTTGTGACTTGTGCATAACTGAATCCTTGTAATCTGAAATGTTCCTTGGATCATGTTCCATGTTCATCCAGTTTTGACCCATCATCAATACGTCAATAAGCTGAACTCGGCTTTAGTTGAGCTGTGCACTTTTTTTTCCTTTCTGTTATTGTTAAAATATCTGGAAATCTGTGCTGAGTTTTAAACACATAGTTCAGGTGTTCCTGTGCAGACACACTAGATAAAAGTAAAACCTTCTGAAGGACAAATGGGAAATAAAAACAAAGATAAAAACACATTTTCTTCTCCTAAGTGATGCTGGATGATGAAACTAGAGAACTTCCGGTTTCGACGTAGCAAGACAGAAAAGTGAAAGAGATATCTGGATACGTTTTCCTGTAATTGAACTCTTTAAAAAAAGGAAAGAAAAACACCCCAGGATATCGTCCATTTATTTCTAATAGGTGTGTTGCTCAGAGGAATCAGGTAGATTAAGACAGCACCTCTAGATGGGATTTAATGATTGTTTTTGATCTTGGCACTCAAAAGATGTTGAATTGCGTCCTGAGAGAAAACGTTTTTCAGCTGTGAAGATTATATTTATTTTTGTCAAGATAAATGTGAGCCACTATTTTTGCCTCATAGTTGCAAAATAATGGTTATTTACTCAAAAATTTAATATTGCTAACCTTCAGTGCAACCTCAGGTTTCAGAACAACAACGGCAAAATGCTTTATGTATCAAAAGTAGTTTTTAAATGGCTCCTAAAAGTTGCCGAGTTACATTGATGTAGCGTGAGAAAGATTTTCTGCCACTGCAATATGTTGCAATGTTTTAGCTGAGATACTATTAAGATTCAAAATGGCATTTCTGACATGTCTGTACACAGACAAACAGGCATAGATGAATTACAAATAAAGAATAGTCCATCGGTCACCAGCTAAGGACTTCGCTACCTCTCAGTGACAGACAAATAAATGTAGGTCAGACTGTGAATAACACCGTTCATCTCCTGAAAAAGTTTCCAATGTCAGTGTGCCAGTGTGCCATCTGTACAGCGGCTGATTGCAGCAGCCTAAAAGAACAGAAGGTTAAAGTGGAGCGGCGCCACGTCCAACCTTCCAGCTCCACAAATAGACTGGCTGATGTTCAGGCGCTGAAAGTCTTTCTCTTACATTTGATCCCCCTAATCCCAAAATGAATAATTAAGACCTTACACTTCCCTACACGCAGATTCTCGGGTTGGGAGTTACTTTTTTTTTTTTTTAATCTGAAATGATTTACTTGTTTCAGATGAGCATTATTTGCATTCTGGGCCACCACCTGACTGGAAGCTCTCACGGTTATTGCGCCGGATTATCTTTTGTCTCCACACTAAATCCTTGCAACATGCAACGTGTCCAAAATGATAATGACTCAATGAGAAAACGAGTTCTTTTATAACATCATCAGACACACAATCTTTGGCTATAGTCATGCGCAGCTCCAATTGCTGAGAGTGCATACTGCTGAAATAAACTAAAGTTTCTCGTGCCGGATTGTACTAAAAAAAAACAAAAAAAAAACACTGTTGGGTTAAAAGGAAGAAAGAAAAAAAATGACTTAAACTGGGTTATACTAACCCGGTTCCCGATCCTGGGAAAATGCTTGACAGATGAACTGGAAAATAAATTTCCTTCCTTTAGTTAAACTTTTATTTCACCAGACAAAACATTAAGAACAACTTCTTCTTTACAATGCCAGCTTGAGGATACCGTCGGGTCCCGGACTCAACATCGCCGTTAGCAGCTCCGCTTTGGCAATGCAACCTAAAAACTCTTGAGTTGTGTGACCGTGCAGACCACCATGTCACTGCGCCGCTGCTTGACTTTTAAATATGCTGACTGGCATGAACAACCGGCTGTTTGCAGATTCTTCTTCAGCCAACACAACGGAAAACTCTTTGTTTTGAAGTCAAATAGGTTTTCCAAGCTGTTCCCCTTCATAAACAAATCTGCTCAAGGATTAATTTCCTGATCCAGTAACTTCACAAAAGGTGCACACAATGACAGACCGATGATATGGAAATCCATTTTGTTGAAAGGGAAAGATATTGAAATTAATTATTTTTTTCATTTGTCTATTGAAAGGAAATAGCAGGATGCTTGTCTCCTTCATCTGAAGAAAATTAGGCAGCAGTCATCTGAAAAGTATTTCTTTCTAACAAAAAACTGACAGCACTGCAATTAAAATGGACAATATGAACAAATATATATATATATATGAAAAACGGCACAGAGGCCCTCATCCTGGCCACCCAGGAACAGGCCCTAAACACCAGAGCAATAGAGGCCCAGATCTACCACACCAGACGTAGGTTGTGCAAGGAGGTCCCTGAGACAGTCCAGCACATAACAGCAGGGTGCAAGATGCTGGCAGGGAAAGCGTAC